>WAAE01006004.1:87021-106009 GCA_013400495.1 Nicator chloris
CTCGGCCGTGCCCTTTCATAGCAACCGTCCCGGCCGCCCCCCCCGCCGGCCCCGGCCACCTCGGCATCTCTGCCGGCGTTCCCCTCTCCCCCAGGCTCCATCCAGCCTCCATTGCTCCTCAGCACCCCCACACCCTTTCAGCAACTCTTCCGTGTCCATTTGTCCTGCTCGCTCTGCTGCGGGCGGGAGCAGCGAGCACCCAAGCTCCCCCCCACCCCTCTGGCCCTGCTCCGCATGATCCCCGCAGCACTCTCTGCGCCCCTGGGTCGCTCGGGTGCCGGGGTACCCCTGCCCCCCACCACGATCGAGCCTCCTGGGATGCGCTATCCCCACACCCCCCGCCGCAGCGGTGGGCACCCCGGGCTGGAACCCCTCGGGAAAGGCACTACTCCCCTCCCACCTCCGCGCCCTGAGGAGTCCCGCAGCCCAACCCTCTCCCTTCCCGCATGTGCCCCCGACGTCTTCCTCTCGCAGTCTCCTCCTCCTCCTCTTCTCCTCGGTTGTCTCCTACTTCTCACCCTGGCTCGGCCGCCGCTCGCCCGGCCGTGGGAGTGCGGGAGGTGCGTGGTTCTGGGGATGCCCGTGCCCCCCCACCAGGGGCTTCCCGACGGGTGCGTCGCGCCTGTGCCCACCCTCGGCCGTGGGAGTCCGGGGCTGCGGTCCTGTCCTGTCCCGTCCCATCCTTCCGGGTGCCTCTCTCAGTGGCAGACCCTCCCCTGCCACAGAGCGGGCTCTTTCTGCCTCCCGTCCCACGGTGTTGTGGTCTTTTTGACCTTTATAGTTTCTAACGAGGGTGAAGTAAGGCGGCTGCTGCCATTGCTGCTCGTGGTGGACCCTGCAGAAATCTTCAATTTATCTTGGCTTATAGGAAATTACGAGCGCTTTAGAAAGACATCATCGCCAGCTCTGCAGCCTTTGGGACCCATCTGCACATTGCCAGATCTTGCTGTCCCTGACTGGTGGATTTTTTTTAATTTTTTTTTTCATGCTCTGTGATAATGATTGGTGGTTTGGGGTATTTTTATCTTTTTTGTTATTGTTGATTTGTTTGTTTTTGTTGTTGTTGTTTCGGTTTTGTTTTTAGTTTGAGGAGGAAAGGGAAGGTGCCAGTGGATATATTTGACAAAAGCAAAATATTTTGGACACTCTTCACTTCGAATTGATAGTTGTAGTTACACTTGTAATCTGTCTCTGTGCTGATTCATCTCACGTTAAGGGAGAGACTTTTAAGACCCCCTTCGCTCCTTCCTCTGTCCCCTGTGCTCATTTTTCTCTGCACGGCAGCAGGGAGGTTAGCAACCCTCGTCTGAATGTAGAGTAGCCTGGCAGCCGGGAACCTGGACATCGTGTGTCTTCTGTGTGACAGTTGCAAACACACTTACGGCTCTTCAGATGCAAGGAGCATCTTGTATTTCTGCCTATGTTAGTGGCAGCGAAATGTTTCTTCACAGTGTCATCCTCTCCGTTGATTTTTTTCCCCCCCATTCTCTTACTTTTCTGTATGTTTGTGTGTTTTTTAAGTTTGACCTCATTTGAAGTGTCTAATTTCAGGCCTCTTAAAACACGCTTTTACCGCAGTATTGAGCATCTCTTGAACAAACTTTCCTAAAATTCCATATTTTTATGAGGAGAGGGAATAGAACGAATTGCCTGGATGTCAGAAGAGGGAACAGGGACAAGAGGAGAAAGGGAAAAAAACACATCCAAAATCCAACACGCCCCCCCCCCCCCCCCCCCCCCCCCCACCCCCCCCCCCCCNGAAACTAGCCAGACATCAAACGACAGATTTAAGCGTTTTCCTCTTGTAAATGCTGGCATTACACGTTACAGTAATTATATGCTCTGGGCTACTGTTACAGTGTTTGTCTGCTGGATAGTAACCTGAACTTATGAAGTGAATACAGTTGTTTTTTGGATAATAGTAATATTTATAGCGAAGATTATTCATAGCAGATGTCCTACGCATATAAGCATTATTAAATATGCTTTTAACTTTCTGGCCTGCAGTGTTAAAGCCTATGTACATTGTGAAGAGAGAATTTTTCTCTTTAAAATTAGATGTATTAAGCAAAGTTCAGAAGTAAAATCTAGGGCAAATAAAGGCCAACATAAGTGTTATAAAAAGAGATGAGGTTGTATTTTAACTTTATGTAGAAGCAAGAAAAATGGGTACTTACTACTAAAGTTGCATTATAGTTGCATATTTGGACTTGTCAAATGTGATATTTTTGTTGTTTATTACCTCTAAGTGTTCTGTTGCTCTTCCCTTGAAATCTGACAACCAGGATTTAAATATCTGAACGTCAGCCTATGTAAATTTACGAACTATCTTAAATATATTTGTTGTAGCTGTACAATAGGAGAAGCTGTTCTCTAGGAGTGGACAATTTTTGTATTTTAATTTTAGGGCAGAAGCGCTGCATTTTTTCAGTTGCCTTAATGAGCAGACTAGGTGTGGTGTATTTATATATATTTAGATATGAAAATATTATTTTCTGGTATAAAATCAAAAATGCAACTTAAGCTGATTAAGGGAAACTTTAATCACATATCTATCACTTGGTATTGCTTACTGTTTCTTTTAATGTCTAAACGTTTTGAAGGGGTGCCATACTTCCAGAATTCTTTTTCATTATAGCTTCACAAAATAGATGAAAAAGTCCCAATTCCTCCTGATGTTAGTTGGATGTGTCAATAATGCCTGAAGAGATTATTTCTTCTACTCCATAGGGTGTATTATTTGATAGAATTAGATCTTGGTAATGGTTTTTCAGTATAGGAGTAAATTTATTTCTATTCTGTAACAAGAACACTTACGCCTTCTTAAAAAGCATCCTTTTCAACATAACCCTGTTGGCATTGATATTAATTTACTTTTCCTTTGCTGTCTCTTTCCATAAATACGTACAGGGAGATGAACTTTGTTTAATCCACAGAACAAGCATGGTTGAATCTGAGCCTGAAATCTCATTATTCTCCCTTGAGCGAGTCTTAAAACATATAATAGTCAAGGTGAATAGTTTCGTTCTTAATTGTGATGATGTCTGTACATAGGTAAGAGGAAAAGCGAGTCGAAGTTCACAGCAATTTGAAACTCTTTGTGTATGAAAGAGCAAATCCTTGATTCAGACAGATTTGATCAGAAAACCACCCAGATATATGAGGATTGTGTGGGTGTAAGCAAGTAACATTTGGGCCTGTGTGCTTTTTATTAAAAATCTCTAGAGAAGGATATGTAACATAGGTATATAAGGTACAGATTTGGAGTTAAAGGAAAGATCTGGGTTTCAGTTTGGTTTTGATTTGGTTTTGTTGGTTTGGGGTTTTTGTTTGGTTTGGGTTTTTTGGGTTTTTTTTAATCAGTCGCTGCCACCACATATGCTAATTCAGTAAGAGTTTATCATAGATGTCTGCCCTTCATTAGAACAGTTTGAGATTTTGAGAAGTCATGACAGCTGTAACAGTGGGCTTGTAATTCCTCATCTGTTGGCATATTGTTATACTATTTAAAATGAAGGAAGAAATTAAAATAGCTAACTAGTATCAGAAGTGTGTGAATAAAGCATTAACTTGACTTCTGAAATATGCTGACATTTCTTGCTGCTCATGTTCTCTGACAAGTTTGTTGCCTCATGTTGCCTGAACGAAATGTCAGGAAAAAACTTCCTTATATCCTCTACCAACGTGCTCACTGTTTTAGTAAATACAAACAATCCCGTGTTAGAGCTTTTTAGTTCTGTGTTTCCATCAAGCATGCCAAGATGTGGATTTTGTAATGTGGAAACCCACATTGTAGACTTGGAATGAGCCCACAGATTTATTTCATATGGGATAACAGAGAGTCCTAAGACAGTAATAACTCTCAGTTTTTAACTAACTGCGGTAGATTTAAACTGGTGGCATAGTTGATGGGACAGCTAACTCATGGTATTGCTGAGTAGTTGAAAAACAGAATTTGCGGTGAATGGTTTTACGCTTGCAGGATTGTGTTTCCCATTTAACTTCAATAAATTCTGGTTTTCATATGTATATGTACATATGAGGAGTTTGGCAGGGGAATTGGTTTGTGTGTTTATTTTGTATTTTTTGTTTGTGGGTCGGTTGGGGTTTTTTAGGGGGTGGCAGTGTTATAGGCTCTAAAATTGCCAGTTCCTGAATTATTGTGAAGATGCTTTTGGCAAACCTCTTCAGTGCGAGGATTACTGGACTACTGTGACACAAGCATTATTTTATTAAGACAAAGATGTACATCCCTTGTGTTCGTTCCTTAAGCATGTAAGAAATACAATTAGGCAGTCTCTTCTCAAAAAGCTAACTTGAGTTGTTTGTCTTTGTTCAGTGCAGCATCTGCCATGTCTACAGAGGGGCAGAGAGTGGATGATAGTCCAAGCACTAGTGGAGGCAGCTCTGATGGAGATCAGCGTGAAGGTGTTCAGCAGGAACAAGAAAGGGAGCAAGTTCAACCCAAGAAAAAAGAGGGGAAAATATCAAGCAAAACAGCTGCTAAATTGTCAACTAGTGCTAAAAGGTACGGTGTTCTTCCTGGTTGTTTATTTTCCTTTCTCTTCTTTCAGCTGGCCATCAGATCCATGTATTGACTCACTATATTAATTTTCTGATTGTTTTATTATAACACTACTGTATCAGTGTAATAGCCTTTTGAGACTAATCACAATAATGAGACCTGTATACTTTCTCCTTTCTTTGTCAGTTTGCCTCTTTCACATGGTTTTAATAGTTGCTTGCATGATAAAAGCTGACATTTTTTTATTGCTAATAAAACTCAGACAGTTTTGTAGCCTTATAAAATATATCTCTGTATATGTATGTATGACTGATGTTGGAACTTAGTGTAACTTACAGTTAATTAGCCATAAACATTTCAGACAGTTCAGTAACCCAGCATGTTAGGACTACCGAAATACCTATTGCCATGAAGTACTGCCTTTTCTTTTCCCAGATGGTCAGGTCAGAAATACTAGAGTGAACAACAAATATATGTTGGTTTCATTACTTTAAACTGTGATCTGTTTTAATACCCATTTATTTTCACTTCCTTTTCTGATTGAGATGAAGGATTGGTTTGTAGAACAGCTATTTAAATTATTCTATGCTATCGTGTCCATCTGCAGATAATGATTGTCTTGCTTGGAATAGACAGAAGGAATTTACAGCTTAGTGTTGCTTCGCTAGTGCATGTAGGGTTGTTAGTCTGGGCAAGTGGGATTACAGTGATTGAAGTTAAAAAGCACTCATAAAATAGTCTGACAAGAGACCAATTCTGCAGACTGTCCTGATGCAGAATTCCCAGATCACGTTTCTTTGCTAGTCCAAGGCTGTGTAAACTACAAGAGAAAACACTGGAGTTGTACCACTGTGTAGTAAAGGAGAAGCATCAAGCCCCTGCTGCCATAATTTATAACATATGCATGTAGTCAGAGTCTGTAAATAACACTATATAAACGTGTGCCTACATCTCGTCAGGATTCAAGTCTTTGTTTTGCTTTAATCTGTCCCTTACCAATTAAATCCTTTTCTGAGTTAAAGTATCTTTTGTCTTTCCAGTAAGCTACTGTCATGCATTTCTTATGCTACAGGTACCTTTCTTACAGCTAGTTTTTCTTTGTTTTTAATTGCCTGGAGAAATACTTTCTGGACACCCATTCCTACTGTGACACTATTAGGAGATTACCTGGTCATGTCACTTACAGAATGGCCAGCAAAACTTGCCTGTGTTTGCTTTTATGACAAGAAGGGAAAAAAAAACCCACCCAGCTTTCACTACAAACCATGATGTTATTAATGTAGTTAATTCTCACAGCTGTTATGGTTTCTGGTCTTCTTCTCTTTCGTCTGCTTCCTGCTATTATTATTTTTTAAATATTAGGAATATTGGATTAGTCATGACTTTTAAGGTCATAAAAACAGTTTCCAGCATCTTTAGAAAGCAGTCTGTGTATTCTGAACTTTGTACAATGCCTGGTTTAATGATGCTACAATTCTGACAAGGGCCTGTGGACACTATCCTATTAAAAAATTAATAATGATATGTCAGAAATTGGTCTATTAATCTTAGCTTTGTATCTTCAAAGCTTAGAGCTTTTATCAACAAGCATTTTACAGCGATAAAATTACTTAAACCTTTTAAAGTTTAATCATATCTGCTTATGGTTCTGCTGAAACTAATTATGCCATCAGTTGCTGACATCAGTACATTTGCCAGTTAGACTCTAAAGCTAGTTTCACATGTGTAGAAATATTGATTTTACATTTTAGAAATATACATTTGATTATACATTTTAAAAGCTGACATGACTTACAATAGTTCTGTAGATATGTGTACAGTATTTTTGAAGAGAAATGTATTTTAGGAGTGGTGGTTGTCGTATCACTTTCTGGAAGGATTACAGAAACACTTTTTATAGTAATGGGGGTTTTATTGGTATCCCTGTATTTTTTTCCTTTTGTTTTTGAATATTCAGTAGTTTGTCATTGTGTTCGAATTGGGATTACACCTTCTCTAATCCGGCCAGATTTTCATATTATAGGTTTTTGTTTCTGTGCTTTTTAGTTAAAATCAGTAGTGTCTCAAGAAAGCTAAATCAGAAATTAAAGTAGAGGCTAAAAAGAGAGGAATAGCATAAAGGAAGGAAAAATGTCTTAAAGTCCTCAATATGTGATAAGTATTCCAGAAACGGTTTGTATAAAATATCTTCATAGTAATACTGTTATTTTAGTTCATTAGGAATGAGAAATAGTGCAGGATTAATAAGGTTTTACTCTGGTACCCTTATTTATGGTGAAAGGAGTCAACTCTGCTAAAATCAGTAGAGCGCTCGAACAACAGTGTGTAGTGCAGTTGTGGCTTTGGTCAAGATTCCTTCATTCCGTAATCAAACACCAGCAAGTTCACTGGAGCTAAAGTCGCAGTCTACAGACTCGGACCTAACCTGAGTTTGGAAATCAGATTGATTTTTCTCACTTGAAAAAGTGATTTTCTCACTTTTTCATGCATATGGAATTGTAGCCACAGTATTTTACTGTATATTAAGGAAGGTTTGTGCATCCCTATTTGGAAAACTCCTGTTTTGCTTTTCATTTGTATGTTTATGTAGTCAGATTTTAAAAAATTTTCAGTAGCGTGAGGTTTTATATAAATCAAGATTTAGCAGTGTGCTGACTTTTACTTGTGTAATAGTAAACTGCTCACATGTCTTACGTATGAATATACTGTTCATGCAGCTTAACCACTTTCCAAAGTGATCTGATTATGGAGGCTGTACGAAACGGCCTAAATTTCTGTTTGAGTAAGGTTTTTGGTATTGAGATGCGGAGTTTCTTCTGTTAGCGTTGCTGTGGATGGCATCAAGAAGGCAGAATGCCATCACACGCTGTCCTTCTCTGTTAATACTAGCTGCTGTACAGGTGTAATAGCTTCCAGCATATGTCGTGCAGTGTACCAGTCCTTCAATTTTCCTCACCCAGAGGGCATCACCTTAAATAGCAACCTTTCTTACCCAACGTGTCAGGATTGAGAAACTTGCTGCATATCACAATTACAGTTCAGACACGGAATTGAATTGCTGTCCTTGAAAACAGCAGGCGTCTTGTTACCTCTTAAGTAGCAAATCTTAGCATGACCTTTGGATTGAGAGAAGTGTAACCATTCTTGGCTGACATAGTAGCTCAACAAATAAATGTATTGTTTTGCTTGGCTTCTGAAGTTCTGGTTGAAAATCTGTCAACTTTTATGTCCAATCCTGAAATTTTTTAATAAATATCTGTGCCTACAATGAATTGTGAACTGTAAAACTTTAGTTGTAATCTTTTCGTTATTCAAAGAAGTTGCAGCCTTAAGGAGGAGCAAATAAATGGTAGATTAAATTGGTTCAAAATTCAATAAAACTGAACATTTTTCCCTTCCCACTCACCCCCCCCCCTTTTTTTTTTCCTGAGAGGTTTATCACAGAATCTGGAAATGATATTTAGCATGTCAAATATGACGGCAAAATATGGAGTGCTTTTCCTTACAAGAAATATCTTTGTCATTTATCCATCTTTTAGTAAGTAGGTGAGAATATTTCTTTTCTTCCAGTATAAACCTAACCATCTTAAGATCAATTTCCTGCTCAGTCACAAGTTATTTAGTGTTGAAATACATTCCAGTGACTGCATTTTTAAGTATTTTTGAAGTATTATATTCTTTGGTATAGGGTATTGATTCATCTGGCTTTTATGGGTAGAGAGACGTAGTTTAAAAAAGTGGATGTGGTAAAAATAGTTCATTGTCATGTAGTCCTTTATTTTATTTCTTTTCCTGTTAATAATATTGGGAAATTCTCTAACATGTTCATGTGTCTCTTAGCTTTAGAGAGCTGTTTCATGAAGGAAACAACACTCAGTCCTTTTTGGCTTGGTACAGTAGTAAATACGTATCTGTGAGAATTAATAATATTTGAAATCCAGTGTTTGAAAGAACAGTGTACTTCCATGCTTCTGAATTTACAAGTAGATTAACCTTTGCACCATTACTGGAAGGCAACTGTGTTTGTTTTTTTCTGTTAGTAAAATGAAAGGAATTTTTTTTTGTATGTGTGTATATGTATATATGAGAGAGAAGAGTCAAATGACTTCTCTAAGACCAAAGTATCAGATCTGACATTGCAAATTAAATGTTTTATGTGTGCAGCCCAGGGCTTTGATTACTTGCAAGGTCCTCAACCCCTGCCATTGTCCCCACTGTCCAATGTGTAGTAAACCATAATGTCATTAGTTTAAATATAAACTGGATATATATAATGATTTTAATTTAGAGGGGTTTTCCTCTTTGACATTGCTAAACACAGCTGTTACTGGGGCAGAAAATGCAAAGAAACAGATGCCAGGAAGGACCCTGAAAAAAATGTTTTGTTGCCAGAGGCCGCATATTCTCGCGGTGGATCCTCTGTGGTCAGCGGAGGAAATGAGGCACGTCCTCTCCTGTGGCAGGTTCTGAGGGCAGCTCAGTGGGGATGTGAAGTGAGTGCCAGAGCACGTGCAGACAAAGGGCTGCTTGCACACTGGAGGTCTCTATCAGTGCGAGGCTCTCTGGGATGCTGTCCGATGATTTAATTGTAGCTTTGAATGCTGTGACGTGTGAACAAGCTACGTGTCAGCTGTTCTACAGAAACTGTTTATGAATGAGCTCTCAGCATGAATGTGAGAGCTTAAATTAAGCTTGCAAGAAAATTAGGAGAAATATCAAATCAATGTAAGGTGTATAAATTAATTTTAGTTTGGGACACCACAGAGTAGGAGAATAAACATGGGCACTTGCTGAGGAGCAGTTGACGGACAGTATTGTATTCATATGTTTATCTTGTTTGTATAAAAATAATCATGAATTAAACATCTCTTTGTCTTAGATGTTTGCAAGAGCAATGATGTCTTTTGAACATTAATAGACGGCCATCTGATCAGTTTTCATGTCTTGAAGCAGAAAGGTGGTTTGTCTGTGTCTGCTCAATCACGGAATAGCTTGATAAAGGGCCATTTTAGTACTCTTGGCATTAGAAGTTTTGGGTTGAACTAGAACAGATGGAGAAAATGAGAGACTATTTGTTTTCAGAATGTAAGGAACGTGGGTTAGGATTTAGGAGGAAGAATGTAAAGTTTTTGATCTAGGGCTGAAGTTGTTGAAGTTGTCAATCCATTCTTGACGTGCCTCATACTCACTCTAATGCCATGAAATATTAACTATTTTTACTACTATATGTAAAACAAAGGAGTGATCTCTGACTCTAAAATAAAGTGCAATGCCATCATTCTGTAACTTCAAAAAAGGCTGAAAAAGCAAAACAACTCATAAACCACAAAACTGAAGTTTCCATGCAAGCTAGGTTTTCTGTAGTTCAAATTTGTGATGGTATAAATTTCAAAATCGTGGCAGAATTTTTTAATATACAGAAGAAATATTTTAAGCATGCCCACACTTAAAAGATCTCTCTTCTAAAAGTTGTAATTTGTTAGGATTGTTTAAATGGGCTAACTGTTTTGAAACAACATTTTTGTTGTGTTTAAACTTCACTAATTAAAAAAATGGGATGACTTTCAGCATTACTACAATGATTTTATGCTTAAGCAGACTGTGCCTGTATTTTTATAAGAAAGTTATGGTATTTATTGGAGGAATTCTGTATGCTGGAGGTACAAACAGCTCAATGAGTAGAAAAAGCAAGTAAAGATCAAATTGCTCCCCCTCTACAGAAATAACTTCATGACTTTGTGTGTAAGTGGGTATACACCAGCTCTGTATGTAGGGTATATACACCTAGCTGTGGCAGAGATTCAAGGACTTGACTTGGAAACATCAACCTGGGAATGTCCAGAAGACCTTAACAACAAAGTTGCTTTCCCTGGAGTTAAGACTCTAGCAGTACAGGATGCCTGTACTGTCTTTATGGGTGACCTGGAGGATATGGCAGAATGCACTTTAAAGTTTTCAGGTGGCGTCGAGTTGGGTGTGAGCAGTTGGTACGAGCAGAGGCATTTTATATTACATATGCCAATGTACCTGAATGCTTATTTGATAAGCCATTTGCTTTGCCTGCATTTATATACATAGAAGTTAGAAGAAAATCCAAGTATCTGGAAGAGTATTTTTATCTTTTCAATGATCTCATCAGGTCTTAATAAATGATTATTACTTCTGCCTACAAATCTTGCCCACGTATATCCTAATTATTTCAGAATGTGAATGATAAAGGCTTGAGTTTCTGGTTCAGGCCAGTTCTTCTACTGCTATTGGTTCATTCATTATAGCCATAAAATCAATTCATAGTTACATAAGGGGAATTTTGATAGTGGCTGTGAGACTCCTTAACATGTAAGATTGGGTTTGGATTATAGCATTATATAAAGAATCAAACTGCTGATTTTTATATTATATATGCCACTATACCTGAATGCTTATTTTGATAAGCCGTTTTCTTTACCTGTATTTATATGCAAAATGGGTAGCAGTCATTTTTAACAAGGTGTGTGTAGGTCAGGCCTGAACCTTCGGCTTGTGGCTTGAGCACCTATCTCGGGAATTTGAGTGGTATTATTATTTCTTTTCTAGTGTAGGGAATAATAGGAATAGCAATCTGTTCTGTGCATGAAATCTTGTGAAGGAGAAGGTAAGAAGAAAATACTGAAGATATTGAATTGTTTTTCTTTTCCTTCCTCCTTGTAAATGTTCCTGTTTTTGCACTGAAGTAGCCTATTAAAAAAAGCCTTGGACATAGTTTATAGGGAAGGTGGCATTTGCAGTCCTGCTCATGGTATAATACTCTGACAAGTCTTTGGGAACTGTAAACCCCTACAAGTTCCTTTGGGAACTCTGTATCGTATTCTGCATACTTATATTTCTTCAGAGGTCAAGATACTGGCTCTCATGCAGATGCTGGTGTAAAGGAAAAGAGCCCCCACTGCCAGCTGTGGCAGAGATCAGGTATTCAAGGACTTGGCTGGGAAGCGTCAGCCTGGGAATATCCAGAAATCCTTAACAACAAAGTTGCTCTCCCTGGAGGAAGAGCTCTGGCAGGATGCCTGCAGTGTCTTTATTGGTGACCTGGAGGATATGGCAGAGTGCACTGAGAAGTTTTCAGATGACAAGCAGTTTGTACACACAGGGACAAGGCTACGGCTCAGAGAGATCTGGCCAGGCTGCAGGAGAGGGTTGACAGAGAACTCAGGAAATTCAACGAGGACAAATGAACACCATGTACATGTGGAGGACTTACCCTCTTGCACAGATACATGCTGGGGATCACCTCTGCTCAGAAGGACGTGGGGGCCTTGGCAAGGCAGCAGGCTCAATGTGAGGCAGTGACAAAGGCTGGGCTGCCTCCTGGGAGGTGTCAACAGAAGCGTGGTCCATAGACAGATGAAAGAGATTTATCTGCCTTTACTCAGCTCTCATTAGACTGTAATTTTGTCCCCTCAGTGAAAAGAAGGCAGGTATCAGAGCAAGTCCAGCAGCAGGTCCCCAGGCTGACCAGGGAGCTGGAGCACTTCCCCTTGGGGGAACCTGATACAAGCCCCCCAGTATGTAGGAGGTTGTGAAGTCCTGGGTGGGCTTGTTCTGGGCAATTTTCCTTTGAGTTGGGGCATTTTGCCCTGCCAGTACAATATACGTTAGGAAGCTAAATATTCTGGAGGGCAAGAACTATGAGACATATAGTCAGAGGGGAAATAGAGAAGGAGGGTATATGAGATATTTAGTAATTGTGTAAGTGAGCAAAGGAGTTGGGAATCCTGACCTATGGAAAAAGTGTGATTTTCTAGGTGGCTGCTCATGGCATTTCTTCCATATTGGAGGTTCATTTTTCAGAAAAGATTTGGTTTTTACTTCTACATGTTCTTGCACAGTTTCACGAAACATTATCGATTAGCTTTCAATCAGAAATTCTAATAATTTTATTTTGTTACTATTGATTGATGTATAAATGTTCATAAAGTTGAAAGAAACATTGAAAAAAAAGTCCTGATAATATCTTTTTTTTTCTCTTAAGAATTCAGAAAGAACTTGCAGAAATTACATTAGACCCTCCTCCGAACTGTAGGTAAGTTCACCTGGATTTTATTAATTTGGAATATAGAAATGAAATGTATGGAGTTGTGGAAATTTGCATAGGAAACTGGGGTAAATTTTAGCTATTCCTTTGTGCTGATTATTTAGTTATTTTGGAATAAGAGCTGATAGATAATATGTTGCCTACATATAAAGAATTGATACGACATACTTTCTGGCAACCAAAGCAGTGGCATAAATAGATGAACTCCATGATGCATTAATAGAGGAGAAATATCAAATCACCCTTCATTTCAGGTACTAAATCAATAGCATTTTGTTTGATTCAGTAAAATGTAATCTTGGTGGCAGTTGCTTGGTATATTTGATTCCTTTCTCTTGCAAGTTGTTAACACACAGTGAATATAATGGAGAAAGGAAAATGTTATAGGCACAAACTGTTAGTAGTTTTCTGACTGTGTTTGTGGCAATCAATTGTGATATTCGATGGACACTTCTTGAATTAGAGTATAGCACAATATAGACTTTCTGATAATGAATGTGTGCTTATTTGGTTTGGGGTTTTTATTTTGTTGTGGTTTGGTTGGGGGGGCAGGGTGGGGCGGGTTGTGGGGTTTTTTTGCCAGGTATGTTTACTTCTGGTATATTTAAAGTTGGCTGTGAAATGAATGATGAGGTAGACCTTGAAACCCTCACTGTCTGGTGGCTGGGGCTGTATACAGTTGTTTCCAGATGGCTGTCTCAGGCTTCTTATCTGTCAGCTTGTGACATATGGTCAGTGTTGGAGCTGGGCCAGGGCTGCACATTGCTGTTTAAAGGAGTCCCTGCTACTGCACCTCTCATGATGAGAAGTTGGGCTCAGTGCAGAAGAATAGCTTCCACCCAGTCCAGCCAACCCATTTCAACTGATGTGGTTAGTAGGTTTCATTCTGTTAATGCACTAAAAAGAAAGATTGATAGAAATGGCTGATTGCATGCAGCTTTTATAATGAATCCCAGTATGTTTCAGTATAGAATTAACTAAGCAACTGGTACTAAAAATGACAGTCAGCTTTATTGTTTTGGTCTCTTGACAAAAGTATGTGTAAGAAAATACTCTAATAAGATTTGATGTGGTTGTGCTGGATCTCAAGATATAAGTCAAGTGGCTATGTACCAAAGTGCTGCTTAGCGAGGTAGCCTTGCAATAATAGCATTCAAAGAGTATTTCAGTCAATTAGGACGAACAGTTTTTTGCTGGATAAAGCATTTTAATAGCTAAGCTGTTCTGTCATGCTTACGACTGTGTGCGAGTCTTCAATCACATCAAAGTTGTTTCATGTGGCAGATTTTACTTCGGTGTTGATGACTGATGCCTATTAGTGGATTGATTTGCTGAGATGAATATGAAACTTCTGTCTGTTGTAGAAGAATGCTTAAGTCTTTGAACTGAGAGTAAAAGGCTTACAGGTTTTTACAGCAGTGTCATTTTTTCTGGTTTTCTGAAGCCTTCTCTTTATAACAAAGTAGTTGTTTCAGCACACAAGATACTATTATATTTGATTTTTTTTTTTTTGCTAGCAAGTGTAAACTAAGCACTGGCTGTGTTAGTGGAAAGCCCTTTGGTGACTTGCAATTTACAAAAAAAAACAAGTGAGCTGGAGGTTTCCTGGGTTTGTTGAATTATTTACACTAACGATAAAATAGCAATAAAGTGCACTCCATGATGCTGTGTTGCAAAATCACAAAATTACATCTAACTTCATGTGTCTGCTGCTTTAACACAGTTCTTAAGATGCAGAATTACTTCATGTTGTGATCTTGATAGATAACCATTAGTAACTTCACTATTAGCGAATATGTTTTTAGAGTCAGTACAGAATCACTTCATTTAGTTTTATGCTTTGTTGACATAGTCTAAACAGTGTTTTCATTTGAACTTCATCTATTTTCTATTATAGTTAAACATTACAAAATAAGTACATCAGCCAGGCATGAATCTTAAGAATAATGAGGAAAGCTGAGCTATTGTATCTTACCGTAAAGTATTGATACATACTTTCTTGGTTTCAGTGAAATTTAGGTCATCGTTAAAAGACATGTTAGCTTTTTCTATTAAAAAGCCCAACCATATTTCATAAAGATAAGTTCATTCCAGATGCAGGCTACTTGAAATGGTTGCGATTCCATCTTGCCCTCGCTGTGTGTACTGTTTCATATGTAAAATAAATCACGACTGGGCAATAGGAATGTGATAATTCTGAAAACTAAATGTCATAGAAGATGTGAGGAAAGTATTATTCAAGAATACAGCTATCTTAAGGAGCTCCTTAGGAAGTTCTGATAGGGAGGCTGTTTAGCTGAACTGGAACTTAGGTGGAGTATTGCAAGACGATTTGCAAGACTTTTCATTAACTACAGCAGGCCAAAGCTTCAGGTTTCTCCCATTCGTGAAAAAAGCCCCAAATGGAACAGTGTCTGTAGCACAGTGGCGTCCCTCAATTGCATGGTAGGCTACACAGTCGCTACAAGCTCCAAGGCAGCTGCAGCTTCCACTGCTGCAGCAGCTGTGATCTTAGCATTTCCCCCGCCTCATCCCTGTGAAGAGAGTAGACTGTACAATCTTTGTGTTTGTTTGGAAGACAAAAAAGTTCTTGGTCACAAATATGCCTTGGAATGGGCGGATTATCACTGCTGGGACTTGCAGCATCTTTCCAAAACTGTGGAAAGCTGTGGGTTTCAGAGTTCCTAAAAAATCTGTCATTTCAGCTTTAAAAGAAGATTTAATACTCTAAGAAATTAGAGTTGCCTGCCTCCCTACTTTCTTTTCTGTAGTTTGGGTACTGGGCGATGGAGAGAGTCCTCTTGGCTCCACAGACTTGGGCTCCTTCCTCAGGACTGAGAATGTATAATGTTCTACGTGTAAAAAAGCCAAGCTGAGGAGGGGCGGTGTGGGAGTTGAGCAGTGTAATCATTGCTATTTTTGGAGGAAGGCATGTCATAAAAAAGCCTGTTATACTTCACATTTAACAGAAAGGGCTGGATGGTTTTCAGTATGTGTTGTCCCATCCCTGCCCCTGTTTTACTTTTGTATTGAGCTGAATTTACTCTCAAGGACAGTCCTGAATGCAAAGCAGGTACATTTATGTTTTAAATCTGCAGCATTGTGAAATTTCAGCTTGTCAGGAGATGGTATACCTAAATTGTAGACATTTGCCACTCTTGTCTTTTTTTCCTTCTCATTGAAATATCAAAGCTTGATTGCTAGAAATGGCACACATATTATACTCCTGAGTAATGCAGAGTATAGTTTTTCTCACAAGTGATAAGATCCTCATATTTAAGTGTCATTTTCCTATATTGCCTTGCTGAAAGAGGGGAACAGTTGGAAATACTTGTGGCTAAAACAACACCTTTTCAAACTTCCCCATATTTTTGGCCGCATTGTGCCTAAGACAAAAGATTTCGTAGAATACAACTTCTTGTATACTATTCCCCTTCTCACTGGCAAGAGGGCAACATCTCCGTGGCAACTTATACCAGTTGCTTATGTGGGAAAATAATGTTTGGAAAGTATTTCGTGTATTTTTAGCTTCTTTCAATGTGAACTTAGCAGCTGGAAACAAGGAGAGCCAGCGTGAAGTGAATAGCAGCTCTCTGTGGACACCACTTGGAGCAACTGCTCAAAATTTTCCTATTAAGTCACCGATATTACCTATCTTCCCCTTCATGTTTTCTTTTGGAGTTCTCTAGTGTACTTTTCACCATTCTTCTCTTTTCTGTGTATTTACTGCAATTCCTATTACGTTTTTTACATTTCATTTCTTTTACTCTCTAGCAATACAGGTAATGCTTGAGGCTCAGAAATAGACTGGAAAGGACTGTGCAGCTTAGTGGGCAGAATGACTCTCATTCTAAAACAATCAGCTTAAAATCCTGTGTGTAGTCTTATCTCTTCCATTTGTTTGGAATCATTACATTAATTCCTTGCTTTCTCTACTGTCTGCAAAATTGATAAGCAACCAGCATATGTGATTCTGGTATTTTGCTTTTGAAAACTAATCACACTGATAATATTTAAAACAATTCTTTTTGGGATGATGTTGAGAAAAGCCAAGTGGAATGGCAAAATTTTCAATTTGACTTAGGTCAAATTGAAAGGTCAGTGTGCCTCATGGATGTCTCTCGTGCTATTAATGACTGTATGGAGTCCAACATTTCTGTTTAATACTGCTTTGACTCTGTTTTTGCTGAAATGTTGAGGCTGGGATCTTCACAACTCCATGGGAGTTTGCGAATTCCAGTAATTTCAGTTATTGTTATTGGGGCCACATTTATACTCCTACCTAGTGCTACTTTAAAGCTAAAGAGATGGCACAAGTGTCAGGAGCAGAAAACAAAAGAGAGCACAATATCAGGGAAAGACTGGGAGGGAGAAGATGGTCAGCCTTGCTCTAAAATGCAGACAGAGAGAAGTGGAGGGACCTGGAGTAGCAGGTACAGCAAGTATCTACCCTGCAATTGTGCTCATTGATTTTGATTGTTTGTCTTGGGAAGGCATCAGTCTCTTGCCACAGGCACAGGGCTGTGATGCTTGTGATGCTAATGGGTGAGCAGGATGTAAAACTGGAGTAAGAAATACTTTCTCTGAACACTTTTCTTCGCAAACGTTTCCAGCCTGAATTCAGGCTCCCTTCCCATTGTGTTACTCACGGAGTTTACCTTCTGCCTGTATAGACTTATTTTGATCTGCTGCTAGTCACCTTCTTGAGAAAATGTGACACAGAACATAGTATATACCTTAGCCTTGTATTTACAGAATTTACAGCAAATAGCAGAACTTTTTCAAAAAGATTAGTGTGGAAGTGGTTTATACTAGGATCCTGTTGTTTTTAAATCCATAATGTATCAACAATCAAGGATAAGGATGGTTGAAAAATTTGAGTACTCACTGCAATTGCTTTATGTTTTAGTTTTGAGTCCCTTTCTGCTTCGAAAGCAGCAAGAAACGTGTCCCAAAGATATGCAAGTTAACAATCACACTGGGATTATATTTTACAGTAGCAATCATACAGTATTTTATCACTTGAATTAGATTGCTGGGTTCTTTAACTGGTGGGGTTTTTAGATTTTATTACCTTGGTACCTTGAAGTACCTTGGATGAAGAGTGTCAGGTTACTTTTTAATATGTAAACTTTTCATTTATTTAGCTATTTTCTTTTAAGACAATGCAGAACCATAATTTGTGCTTTAAGCTCTGAAGTTTGTAACTATATTAAAACATTTCTTAAAAAAAAATCTGTTCATTTTTACTGTAGAAGTTGCCTTTCAATGTCGTATTGTTTACAAAGCATTTCTTTTTTAAAACAACACAGATGTTTCTTTTCATGGGCCTTCAATGTGTCAAGATGCAGTGTACTTGGAAGGCCCTCTAAAATACAGCTGGTTTTTTTAGTGGTCTGGTACCTTTAAAAATCTGTGTTTGGTATGAAAAATTATTAGAGAGCACAGAACTTTTTATTTTATTTTATTTTAATTGACTAAACTGAGTTTTCAATGTCTGCTTGATTGCATTATTGCTTGCAGTTTTGGGGTGACTTTAGGATCGGTTACATGCAACGCTCGAAAGCTTCCAGGATGCGTTGTGGCCACTGGTGGCTTGAAACATTAGCAACTTTCATAAAGGCAGAAGAGGTAATAAAAGAAAGAAAGGCAGTAAAGGGAACCTGCCACTGGCTGCCTGCCAGGTCTGGCAACTTCACTCAGCAATGACGATGGAAGGAACTGTCTGACAACACCCATTAATACCTCCCGGCCTAACAATACCTCCACATGGTTTCTGCCAGTTCTCCCAGTTTTTGAATGATGACAACTTCTCTCCCAGGAGGAGAAGAGAAACTAGTGTTAGAAAAGAATAAGAGTACTTCAGCAGGCACCGTGTGAGTGCGGATTTGGAAGGTCGGGGAGATGCCAGAGCACATCCTATGGCACAGCTGAAGCAGGGAAATGAGATTGGGGCATGAGGAGGGGTCCTGATGATCACACGTTCCTTGAAGCAGGAAAGGGCAGCAGAATGCTCAAAAAGCAGCCTGTGATGGACATGGGAGGGTTCCTTGATATTTGCCATGTGCTTAGTGTAGAAGATAACTGAATCTCTGGTTTAAATTGTAAGTTGGGGAAGGTGGTGTGAAGAACTGTAACAAGGGTAAAACGAAACACTTTGATGCTTTTAGTGTGGGGAATTCTGAACAGAGAAATTCTTTTCTAGCGGTTTTGTATGGAGTTGCAGCTGGTCTTTGTAAGTCAGTCTCCTACGGTGTTCAAGACCAATGCTTTCAGCTCCAGAATTTTTTCAGACCACCTTTCATAGAAATTTCTTTTTGCCTTTTCCTAAATAGCTAAACAAAGGTGTTGGTTTAGGGTGGGAGATTTTTTTGTTTTGGGTTTTTGTT
>WAAE01006005.1:0-85235 GCA_013400495.1 Nicator chloris
TTTTTTTTCCAGTATGTTGCAGCAAAAAGAAAAGGAACATCTACAAGTGTAGCTGTTGCTTTTTCTCCCTCAACACTGTTACTGTTTCATGTACTGGTAAGTTGGCTGTGGTGAGAGCTTTACCATAGAGTTATCTACTTTCAGCTGCTGCAATATCCAGTGATTCAGGTCCATTTTCAGGAAAAAAAGAAATCTTGCTATCAATAGGTTTCATTTGTGCATAAGATCTTTAGCAGTTAATTTAATTAATCCTGTATCATTAATTTAGACCTTTGATTTTTAACTTGAATGCTTCAAAATGAAATTTACAAGAATTCCAGAATAAAGGACAGCTACTGCTTCTCCTTTTTGGTGTTAGAGCTGATACAGAGAAGCTTCCAGCTGTTACACTACAGCTGTTTCAAAGCAACGTGAACTAAAAAACTGGTAAAATTAGCGAGTGAATGTAGGAGAACAGGCCAAGTAGAGCTGAGCTTTTATTAATTGTAGCTTAGTCAGCACATTTCTGTAGTCTCTGTAGCCTTATCAGATACATCAGTCTTACTTTAGTATGTAAGAGTGAACAGCAAAGGTGAGTGAGGTTTCTCAGTCCCAGCTGTCCTCTGCAGAACAGCACTTCTCTGGCAAGAGGCTTCTTACCACAGAAACTGTGCTGTATTTAACCCATTGCATCCATCTAAGAGTCTGCAAAATTCAGACAGCACTGAACTCTTCATTCTTTATCATGAGTGGAAAGAGCAGCATACCAGTATAACAAACAGAAATGCAGTTCATCCTGTGGCAGTTACTCTCAGGTGTTTGATATAATTCCGTTCGCTACAACTTGAGAGGTTTTTCAGTCTCCTTAACTGCTTTGTTCTACCATATGCTCATTGAGAAGGAAAGTTGTCACTGCATTGGACAAGTTGTTCCATTTTTCCAAAGATGTAAAGTCAGTTTGGTTTGTCCAGATGACTTTGAAGGGAAGTTTGCTTCCAGAGATTGCCAATACCAAAATGCCCAAACATAACAGTTCTGTGAAACCATGAGAGTTGTTCCATTACCTTAGATGACAGCAATGAGCTTTTGCAGGCAAGTGTGTTCCTGGACCAGGAAAGTACATCTTACAATATTTTTCTTTCTGAGTAAAGAAATCTCTATACAAGTGTCATTAAATTTATTTCCAAAATTATAAGAAAAAAATGTCTATGTTGTATGTCTGTGAAAAGCTCTACTGTGTAGTAATACAGAAAGGAAAACTAATCAGCAAAATCAGAATTTCTGTTCTTCTCTTCAGGCAGGTAACAGTTCCATGTTCGCTTCATAAATGAAGCAGCTTTAAGCACATTCGTATTCCTTCTGGAGTGACAGACTGAGTCTGCATCTGTTGTTGCTGCCCATGACTCCATAGACATGATACAGAAATGAGGACAATTTGTGTTTGTTACTGTGAAACCAACACTGAATTGAACAATGACAAGAAGAGTGTGCACTTAGCAGGACTGTATCTTATGTGAATATCTACCTTGTGTGACACTTGATGTTTTTTAATTGCATTACTACTTTCAGCTGACTCTGGCAAACAAAGTATGTCCTGAACAAAAAAAGCGTCTTCCAAATGCCTCCGTGTGTAATCATTGCAAGTCATAAATACCTTTTCATCCTTAATTTAAATTCTGTGTCCTCTACCTTAAATTGATGTCTTCAGATGAAGGTCTCTGAACTGACAGGAAATGCAGAAATGGATACAGATAACATACTCTTCAATATTGTATATAAAACTTGAAAGCAAAGTCATGCCACAAGCTCGTGTTCTAGACTTAGACTTATAAGGAGCTGTGTTTATGCCTGTCAAAGGCTGTGTGTACAGCAACACGTGGTCTCTATTGAGTGCCAGGTGGCTGGTTGCCCACCCCAGAAAGCCTCAAGAATTCATCAGCGTTGGTGGTCTCTGTTCAGAAGAAGCAAATGCTGAATGAAGACAAAGTAAACAGGAGGTGAATGTACCTCATGGAGCTTCGAAGAATTAAGAGTAACTGCTGGGTATGTGAACACTGGTGAAATTTCCAGCCATGCTAAGGCAAAGTAAAGAGTCTGAATTGCGTTCAAACATCACAACAAAGACAAACCCGTGAAATGCATTTTAAATTCTGAAGATGCATGCCATTGATACCTTGTCTTTAAATGTATAGCATAGAAAATCTGAAAGATCCTGAGAGTGTATTTAGCTTTTACTTACTTCAGCTGTAATTAATGCTTGCAATGTGTTTTAAGTGATTAGTAAGCTTTAACGTCCTGGCATTCTCCACTCTTGAAAGTTAATTCTTTTGAAACAAAAGAGAAAGGCTTTGTTTCCCACCTGTCTTCTTCATCTATTACTGTTACAGTATCCATGGAATATGAACAGGACTGATGTACAGACGTGCATTTTCAAGTAAATCCTAAAAATACGATGGTAAAAGTTACAAGTGTAGTTGTGCATCTTTTCATCTTGTCTCTTCCCAGATAATGAGTATGAATTATTTACCTGTATTGGGGTTGTAATTCAGAAGGGTGAAGGGTAAAGACTCACATGAGATGACAAACTGTCTTCTCTCGTGATACTGACCAGGTCAGCAAGAGTTTTAGTTTGAGTAACTTGAAAACTTTAAAAAAAAACAAACAAAAAAAACCCAACCCTTTTAAAGTTTGCATAAAGCTGGGGTTCTCCTTAAAATGTATAGTTACTAAATTTTTCAAGAGTTCTTGTGGAAGCTTTAATCTTCTGCTCAGTTTTCTGAGAACCATGCAAAAAGAATATGTCATATAATATATACATGTGTATGTGTGTGTGTGTGTATTATGGGTAAAACTGTCATTCATACTTACAAAAAGAAAAAAATCTCAGAACCTTACCATACTTGATGATGTGGCACGTAGCCACACTGCGTGGAATTTTGACCCTACTGCAATCAATGTTGAAATTTCTCATTAATTCACTGATGGAAGGATTTGATCATGTGGAATTTTTATTTATACTCAGGCCCCTTTTGCACTTCCAGTTTGTCACAAAAGGGTCCTCAAGTCCTACTCAGCTGGTATAGATTAGCATAGTTCCATTAAGGATAATGGAACTTTGGGGTTTGCATCACCTGAACAACTTCTCTTAGACTATATCAAAAGAAGCTTAGTGTCAGAATTAGGCATTCATCTTTATTCAGAATATGCTGGAGCACTCACCAGTTAATAACCAGGGCTGCTCATCACTTCAGAAAAGCAAGTGCATTCCTAAACAATGGAATTCCCTATCTGAAGCTGAGTCTCCTTTGACTCTATGTAGTTCTTTACGCACAAGGCCCTCAGACTTTGAGTTTCAACCTTATTTAAGAATTGCCCTAAAAGAAATGTCAGCATGACCTAATTGATGGAAATTTGCACCTTATTGGTAATACAGAGAGTAATTCTGTGTTGTTTTTGAGTGAATGGAAGAGTATCCACAGTAAATGGAAGCGATTATCCTTACACATTGTACAAAAACCTTAAATACTCCATACAATGTGCTCTTGAGGCTAGCTTATGCATTTGAGGGTTTGGGTTTTTTTCTTAGATTCAGTAAAACAAAAATGTTGTCTTTATTAATGCTCTTTATTGATAAAGAAAATATTCATTTTTCTAAATGCATTCTTTCCAGAAAATCAGATACTCAATAATGCATGATTCGGGTCACATTGGTGTGCCCCAAATTATACTTTGATATTCAAAAGCACAATATCTTAGGCTTCCTAATCTTCAGTACTATAGAAAATATCAGTTATGAATCAAAACATACAATAAACAAAAATTGACTATGACGAAATGTTCACTTTCCAGGAGCAACATCTTAAAGTAAGTCACTTTCAAATAATGTCAGACACTTTAATCTCTTCTGTGGAGCAAGGTCAATTTTAAGTTATATGAAACAGAAAGAAATCTCATGTATAAACTTTTGACCTTCACATCACAAACTGTGTTCTTTGAATGTGCACGTAAGTCGTATGACACCTGGAGTAGCAGAACTGTTGTTGGATGACATGGTTTTCCCATTCTTTGCCCTCATTTTGAGAGATCGGAACACAAGAGACATCTGATTGGGTGTTCTCAATCCTTTTGCAAAGTGGAAGGAGACTTCTGGACATTCATGGATACAGTAGATGGCATGGCACTTTGAAGTGGGATCATGAATTTACTGGAAACTTTCTGTGCCCACTGAGGAGATCTTTACTTTGGACATAATGAGATTCTGAGATACTAATGACTTATGAGACATCTTTGAAATCAATGGAAATGGAATATGGTACTCTTCAGTTGGAGATAGGGTATCAGAAATAGACCTTTAATTGCTTCTTAACTTATAAAGAAGTTTAACTTCTAAAAAGTGATCAGTTTTCCATCTTCTTTTTGGGTAAACAGAGCCCATGGATTAGCACAGTTGGAAAATCAACACCCTCCCTCTTAAAATAAAATTGGAAAAAAAAGTGGTGTTTTATTTTTTCTGCATAAAAATCAACCAAACTTGGTTTTTGGATATCTGTGGTTTGGTGAGAAACATAACATTTTTAGGTTTCCTTTGAAATAGTTGAACTTTGCATGCAATTACTAGTGGCCTTGTGAGAATAAAAAAGCAGATAGTCTTATACTGAGTAACTGTTCTACTTTAGATGTGTGTTTACTTGAATGAATTAATGGTACTTATTTCATCACGAGGTCATTTTATAAGCAAGCTTATAGAATGTGCTTTACTGTGGAGTATGTATACAACCTGCACATTTTTAAGATTCTCATCTGCAGCAGCTCTGTTTTCTCTTTTGCTCTATGTAATATGCTGAAACTGTTCAGTACACAGTACTAAATTGAAAATCTAACTCTCCACATAAAATACCGATATTTTAAGTTAGATTTACATTTAAGAATTATCCAACTGTATGACAGTTGACTCAGGAGCATGAATCAACTGTCTTAAATGCAGATTTAGAGTAATGGTGGCATGTTGCTATTTTGTTATCAAATTAATGGAACGCGGAAACTTCAGACTCTTTAGTGATAGAGACACAGACGTTTGCTGGTTGCATTATGGGCAAATTCATTTATTTAAATGTCAACACAGTTTTGCGTAGTTACATCCTGACTGCCGATAATCAACAAAGTTTATAAAATGTGATGTGTATGTACATATGTGTCCTCTTAAAGATAGGTGTTTTCCCAGATCCGTTTTTATACCAGTTCAGATTTGGAATTTACATTATATACATATGCTTTATTGTTCTAAATAAAGATATTATGCACTGTCAAATAATTAGTATATTGCATTGTGTCAGTCCCAATTAAGACATATTTAAGTCCTGTCACCACCTGAAAGAATTCTCTGTCAGAACATATGCTACTTGATGCAGACTCCTTCACTTGATGCAGACATTTCATGTTGATGCACTTCTTTTGCAGTGAGTGGCATTTACCAGGATCTTTCAGAAAAACTAGAGCTTATCCTGTAAAGATGGCATCCTGCCTTTAAGTTTTGAGCACTTTATTGTGGCTTTTCCTGTAAGAAGTCTGGGATGGGATGAGTTTGGGAGGAAAAAACTGAGCTGCTTGGGGAGCTTTGGCACCTCTCCATTCCTGAGAGAGGATGCAAAGATGCCAGCTAAAGAGAAAGAGGTAAAGCTGCTGATACTTTCAGCCTGCCTCAGAGAGCATTAATGAGCCTTGGAAGAAAGATGGGAAGTTGCAACAGGCAAATACAGAGTGATTTGTAAATAAGAATAAAGTACAGACAGGACAGATGAGGAAGAATAGAGCAGGATTAATGGACTGGGACACAGGGGAACAGAATTTGGACATCCCGGAATTTGGGGTATAGATATGAATGAAAGCTGTGGCTGCTGATCTGGACAGAGCCAGAAGGGCAGAGCTGATGGTTTGAAGAAGGCCATGGAACAGCCAGCCCTCCCTGATGGTGTGGCAGGAGTCATGCCCTGAGGAGCAGCACTGGTGGCTCAGGTGGGTCAATAGTAGGATGGCACTCGATTCAGCTACATGAGCACCATGTAGCTGCAGAGTTGAAAACGAGCATACTTCATAAGGAAGCTGCATTAATGCAATAAAAACCTCCAATTTGACCTGGAATTTCAGAAATACAGAAGGAAAAGTAGGGTACCTAGAAATGAGATGCAAGCACTCAGCTAACTAAACAACGCTTGCTGAAGTCAGGAGCTGGTAACTCATAATCTGGTTCAATGTCCAGATGGAGATTGGTGGTGAGGGATGTCCTTCAAAGGTCTGTATTGGGAAGTATAGTAGTGCTTAGTTATCTTCATCAATGTCACAGACAGTGGGATCAAGTGGTCCCTCACCATGTTTACAGGAACACCAAGCTGAGTGGTCCCAAATGTATCTCCAGCTGCATAAACAGGCAGCGTGGCCAGCAGGTTGAGGGAGGTGACTCTGGCCCTCTGCTCTGCTCCACTCTGGTGAGACCCCACCTGAAGTATTGCATCCAGCTCTGGGGCCCCAGCAGAGAAGAAGCATGGACCTGTTGGAGAGGGTCCAGAAGAGGGAGACAAAAATGGTTAGGGGGATGAAGTATGTTCCTGTGAAGAAAGGGTGAGGGAGTTGGGGCTGTTTAGCTTGGAGAGGAGAAGCCTCTGGGGAGACCTTATGGCAGCCTTCTAGTACTTAGAGCGGCCATACAAGAAAGATGGTGACTTTTTAGTAGGAACTGTTGCAATAGGACAAAGGGCACTGGTTTTAAACCAAAAGAGGACAGATTCAGACTAGTTATAAAGAAGAACCTTTCTACAGTGAGAAAGGTGAAATACTGAAAGAGGTTGTCCGGAGAGGTTCCCTGGAAACGTTGAAGGTCAGCTTGAATAGAGCTCAGAGCAACCTGATGTAGTCGAAGATGTCTCTGCTCATTTCAGAGGGGCTGTTCTAGATTGTCTTTAACGGACTTTTCCAACCCAAACTAATGTATGATTCTATGAATTGTAACATATGCAGATGGAGTAAAGGGCAAGAGGGAAAGTCTGGCAAAATGTGCAGCTCTTCAGCCAAAGTGACACCATCATAATACTCTTGGTAGTCTGTTTTACGATGTTTGGTGCCTTACATAATGCTGACTAACTGCACACCACCACCACTGCTTAATCTGAACCCTGCAGACTTAAATGTGCTAAAGGATTGAGAGAAATATTTACCTTCAGCTTTCCAATTTTAGTTTCTCCAAAATGATGGATATAAATTTCTCATTCAGTAGACAGAAACAAAGGCTATCTTTGTCCAAATAATGGCCAGCATTAATAATTACACTTTCCTAGTTCCGTCATGCAGAAAAACAATGCTTATTATCATAAACAACTCTTTCTTGGTAGCAATACGTTTTAACAGCTTAACACTTCCATGAAATGACTGTATTTTAGATGAGCTGGATATATGCCCACTCCACATACACTCCATGTTACACTCCAGTGTAATTTTTATTGCATGTTAACAAATGTGTGTTACTAAACATATTTTTGCCCAAAGCTTCTGAATGATAAATAATATGTTTTCTTCTTAACAAGATGGCTTGTTTCAGGATTTCACACTACATTAACAGCTTATGGAACCACTTTCTTACTACTCTTCATGTAGCTGTTGATGATAAATTTTCTTTAAAAAGTTTAAACATTTTAAAAATTGATTAAGTTTCCCAATAGCTACAAAGAAGCATGTGCTAACACAATCAAGTTTTGTGTCATTACATACTTAAAGGGAACTATTATGTGCTGATGTATAGTAGAAAATACGTTTAAATTAAAGCAGACTGCCAAAATTGCAGAGAGTGTGGAAGGGAAGTTTAGCCCTCTTTTTCCCACGCCATATCCCAAGGTAAGTCTTTTTCACGTAACAGGAAAAATCCCAAATGCGATTATAGTTCCTCTGACTTGTGGCCCCTTCTGCAAAATCCCACCATAAGCAAGCAGCAACTAAAAATATAGATGAGACTTTTTCCAGACAGACATGAGCCTTAGGCTTCTGGCCAGTCACAAAACATGGGGACAATTTTCATTCTCTTTTGGCAAGATATTTTCTTGAGCTCATGGAAAATATTCAGCTGAGATCACAAAAGCCTCTTTGTTTGTCACCAGTTCTGCTCTGCGGGATAATAGCATGATAGCAAAATTGGCCCAATTAGAGTAAAGAAGCTGCAGTGCACAATGTATAGCTTTTGTCATTTTAAGTGACTACCACAAGTGACAAAATGTCATCTTAGAAATTTCCCCTTGTCATCTCCCACATTGTGAATGATGATTATTAGGACCCCTCAGGTTATTTAATCTGTCATGTTCTTAAAGTCAAATATTTTAGACCTTCCTTTTTCTCAGCAGTGCTGTCATCATTAACAAAACACAGAACAGCCTTCATCTTTAGAAATGACAAAATGGGGATGTGTCTCAAAACCAATTAATAGCATCAGTGAAGGCAGAGGCATAGCATCTAAATCTTTTAAATATCATCCCTGAGAATAGAGCAATGAGTTCTTAGAGGCAATTACTCCTTTGCCAGAAGTTTAGAAGAAAGTATCTCATTGACATGGTGGTACCACTTGGCAGTTTGTTGTTGAGTCTTGTTTCCTGTTGTTCCAGAGGAATCCAATTGCCTCAAGCAGTAAGCACTGTGTTTCCTTGATATTTTAAATGTTCTAACCATTTGATCAAACAAAGAGTTGTGGGAATGAAGAATGCTATTAAGTGCTATAATTGGGTATTCATAGAATCAGTCCTACATAGCAACATTTAAGGGGCATCCTAATGTACCTGTAGTGTAGTGTGCATGTGTGTGGGTTGAGGTTGCTGCTGGGAGTGGTGGAGGAGGCAGTGCTTGAATTTAGCAAATTTTTTAAGCAAATCAGGTAACTGCCATGGACTTCAATCATATATCCTGAAGGAATGGCTCCATGTCATCAAATCTCTTCACAAATCCAACCGTTGGCGAGAGCGAGCCTCAGGATTGCCAAGCTCCATGCACTGATCAAGAGGTGTGCTGGGCATCCCACACTGTGCTGTGCTCCCCAGCCATTGGCAGCTCAGCACCATCGCCCTTCCTGCTCCATGGCTGCCTGTGCCAGAACCACACACACCTACCATGTTTCCTGGGGCTTCAGGGAATGAATCCATCTATATTTCCATATAGGCCACCAACGTTATTTCATTGAGAGCCAAAAAATTCTGGCTCTGGGTTGCATAACTGGTCTTCTGTATTTCAACCTGGACTATAACTGGAAACTCGGCAAAGCCCCAGGTTTTCTCTCTTGCATATACACACCTTTGTGTCATGTCATTATCCAGTCCCTCCTTCAGCCCCCACCCAGACTGCCAGTGCTCTCCTGTTGAGTCATAGTCTGCAATTAAAGCATCATGTATCCTGGTTGCAGTTAGCAGGCCTACCGTTAGCAGTTTTTATGTACACAGTAAACTGAGTTAGTGTTTAGGAAGAAAACACTTCAAAATGTTTAGCAAAAGATTAGACTTCTGGGGTCAGCTATAACAGGGGTGCTGCTAGTCTGACTGCAAATTGCACTGCACAGCAGTATGCATGCCAGCTGCGAGCACGAAAATTCCCACAGTTTTCCTCAGAGGAACAAACAGTTTATGCTGCATAAATATGTTTACCCTGTTTTCTTCTGAAAATATTTGCCCATCAGATTTAAGATAGCAAGAGCAAGTCAATTTAATCAGATGCTTCTTCATGCAGTCCTCTCTCATGGGGTTCTTGCTGATAAAGCTTCCTGAACAGAGTGACTGAAGTCTAACCTTTCCTTCTGGTGACCCTCTTGTTTATCTTTCTCAGAATGACTATAGCCTGTGGCCATTTTTCCAGGTTTCATCTTGCTGCATCCCCACCACCTCCTGTGGCCCTTGCCTATCCAGCCGTGGATCAACTCAAGCTCTGTGCTCCTCCCATCCAAAACTGCGTCCATTACCAAACCTTGCTGTGTTGACCAAGGCTGAGGAACAGCACAGGTTTACAGACCAAAGACATGCAATGCACCCATTCCAGAGCCTTCTGCACCTTCTTGTGGCCATCCAGGCCAGGCTTGAGTGTCCTGACCAGTCAGACACTCAGACACAGAGGCACACGTCCTTGGAGGCAAATACTGCCCACTGCCTCTTCACGCCACAACAGCAGGGCTGCTCCACAGGCTGTGGGGAGCAGCAGTGCCAGTCTTTGGCTTCCATCTGCCCTGGTCTCAAGAGTACTGCACTATATTTTGCACATCAACCCAGATTCAAAGGAAGAGAGAAGCATGGCCATGCACCCAGCTTGGTGAGCAGGGGATTGAGAAGCCCTTTACTTCATTTTCCCTCCTTCACAGACAAATGCTTTAGAGATTTAGCTATTGAGTAATACGAGGACTAAATTCTCCTTGTGTGCAATGATGGGGCTGGAGTGGGATGGGGAGCAGGTCCCTCACGCCCAATATTAAAAATGAAAGCGGCAAAAAAAAAGTACAATTTTTAAAGAAAATGTAAAGATAAGCAAAAATGCAGGAAGTCAGTATGGCTGGACGCAGTCCAAGATTATTGTCAAAGTCCCTGCTTGTTTTGTTTTAAAAAAGTCCCTGCTTGTTTTAAAAATAAACTGGAAACTTACTTTTCTACATTTTTAAGATTAGAAAAAGGTAATAGCTCTGAGAAACTGTACATCAGCAAAAAAATTAAGTAGCCTTTACAAAAATGGTAATTTTTATATTCCACTAAGACCGCCTAGCTCTGTAAATAGTGACAGAAAGCAATCCAAAAACTTAAAAAAACAACATTGAATAAACAAGCCATATACAGCAGCTATGCACTCAAGAGATCAGGTTTCAGAGGTGTGAATGTCATTTATTTTTTAGACAAAATTATTTCCAGGTTCTGGAGTTTTGGGATTTCTTTGGAGGGCAGAATAAACATAAAAGAAGAGGAGAACATAATAAATTATTAATTAATATTTACCAATTAGTTGTATAAAATTATTGCAGATAAACCATGGAATTTCACCCAGGAATTCCTGAATGCAATCTGCCAGTTTATAATGGACATTTTACATTGCAAATAACCATTTAATCTGAATTAAAGTGATAAGACAGCAATTTTATTTGCAGAAAATATTAACTGTCATTATGTAAAAAACTATGAAATTTCCACCTCAAACTTTTCTGTGTGGTTCTGTAAAGTGATAAGAGTGCTCTAGTAAGGGCAAAGTTCAACTGCAGGACACAGAGGCAAGCAACATTTGATTTTGGCAATTAAATAAAGCTTTTGAACTATCAAAACATGCCATCTACTTGATAAGATGTTACTTTTCGTGGAAATGTAAAAATCTGTTTGAGGAGAAAGCAGCAAAAGAACACAAGTGTTTTTTCTTTGAAGACTGCAAGATATCTTTTCTGTTGACAACCATTTTTATGACCTTAAATACTTCTCTGCTCTATCAGTAAGGTCAGCATCTTGCCTTCACAGCCACCAAACACAATTCTGAACTGAACTCCACTGCGACTGTTTCTTCATTAATTGTTTCCAGTCTCATTACAAGACTCTTTCTGTTTCAACATGTTTTGGATCCTAGCACTTTGGAAATCAACCAAAGCTACGTTTCTAGTGAAAACTTATCTGCAGAGAAGTCTCTAGTGGTTGTATGTGTTACAGTTTCCCACCATTTATCACAGCTCCTCTGCCTGAGGTTACTACTTTCGGAGCAAAGCTGGCAGAACAGCTCAGGTAAGCCTTTCTCGCTGTTCCAATACCAAATCAACCAGGAAAACCTGAAACACTTTACAAAATGCTGCTATCTAATGAATGAAGCTGAGGTAGGTGATAGAGCACTACAAGGGTTGAGGACCTCTCTCACCATACATTCTGCCGGTCCTGGAGGGAGAGGCAACATCCAGCAAAGGACTGATAATGGGCACCTGAAAATGTGAAGAAATCACACCACAGCCAATAGCAATTGTCTGTCTGCAGTCTGCTACTAAAAATAAACACACAAACATGCTGACGGAGTTGGCTAGCAAATCAGGCATCCTGAGACCAAACAGAGCATAGCAATGCAAAAGCTGATACTTGGTCATATTACAAGATCTTCAGAAACATCAAAGGGCGAGCTCCAGTTTTGAAGTTATTCCCTAGAAACTAGATTAGCAATTATTAAGAAGATTAAGCTCTCCCTCTTGCCTAATTTCCCGTTATTTGAGGCACACTTTGCTCATTCCAGACAGTTTCTTAATGACAGCCAGGACTTCAGAGCACCGGTGGGGCAAAAATAACCAAACCTACTGGCTCTTGCAGCTGGAAAGAGATATGGAATGGAAATGAATTTTTAAGTGCTTGTTCTAAAACATTGCATCTCTGGGTTCAAGAAAAGGTTTTGAGTCACTTGGGTTGTTTGCTGAAAGCACTGATGTGCAGATTTTCCTTCCTGCAGTAACCTTGAGGACAAAGACTCAGTTTTTGCCCTAGAAAATAACATCAGTTACATTTTATCCATCTACTGGGAATATTTACTTTACCATGTCCAAAATTGATTACTGTCTACAAAAATGTTCCATTTAAAATTCAGCCAAGCATAGTATCTGCATTGTTTATTCCAAGGACTAGCCTACTTTTCATTTTTCCTTTCCTTTTTTTCTTTCTTCACAATAGTTTGAAATCTTTTTCTCTTAAATTTAACCCACTTTTGGTTGTATATGTCTTCAAATCTTGTTTGACCTTGTCTGCCTACCTCTAGGAATGAAAAACTAGAATATTTCATCAAGTGAAAGTGTTAAAAAAATTAAAGTGTTTTCAATTTTAAAAAAGCAACCAATTTTTTAGAAGACAAATTTAATATTATGTGGCTCTAACTCAGGTTTGGCATGATAAGGTGGGTCTAGATAAACCTCTTTATATTAAGTAGGTAGCATAACAATGATACAAATATTAATAAGCCTCAAAGTAATAAAAGACAGATATTTCAGGTTTTGACATATCACCTTCTTTTCTTCCCCCTCCTTAGAACTAAGTTCCCTTCTCCCACGTGTCTAGAAATATAAAATGAAATGTTCTATCAAAAGTTCCTACTATGTTGTAAAGCTTTAAAGTTGCTCAGTTTCTCACTTTAGCATTTTAGAAAAACAGGCTAGAAGAATAACCAGTCTATCCAGTACAGAGTCAGTGTTATCTTCATCAATTCTGAAATAAGTAATATTTACTTACCAATGCTACAGAGCTCATCATCTATCTGGGTCTACCCAAATAACAGCAGTCTTTATTCTTAAAATAATGTCTCTTAGTGTCTCGCTTATCGCTGCCTTGCTACATTGTGTTACTTGCTTTCATAAAGCATGGAGAACAGACTATTACCTTTCTCTCTTCAGAAGCCTTCTATTCATTTAAAGTCTATTAAATTAAGTTTAAAAGTTGCAGGTTTTTTGCTTTGATTTAAACTGTTCTTTGACAGGAATTAATTTTGCAGCTAAGTCACCATTGCAACCACATTTCTGGTGCAATAAAAATGTCAAAAATGGAAAAGTATCAAAATCCTTTAGACCAATGGGTTGTACAAAGCTGGAAAACACCCATTAGTCTGGGAACTAATTATTCACCCAAGATATTAATGTATTTGATTATTGCAGGAATTTCTCAAAATATTGATATATTTTATTTCACTGCCTTCAGTAAGTGCGCATTCTATAAGTTGTATAGTAATTATGTCTCCAAATACCTGTTCAATTAAGTCAAAACCCTCTGAAATTTTGGGCTCCAAGCTTTACAGCCATCCGAAGTCATCAGCTATTATATTTTTGGGGAGATTAATCAAAACAATGAAGAGTTCTCTGAGTCACCCTGGAATGAGATCAGCTGGCTCTGATGTTTCAGCAGCAAACTGCAGTAAAACCTATGTTTTTGGACCTGGGCTTTAAATGCAATTTTTCTCTTGCTTAGATGAAGAGTCACTCATCTAGGTTGCTGTCAAGTTGTAGCATCAGTATTAGCACCCTTTGGAGTCCTAACTTATTCAAAGTACATTACGAGTGACTGTAACTAGTTTGTATTATCAATGGGCATACATATGATAAGGTTTGCTTTTCAGATAAAACCTCTGGATCTGCAGCCAATTTTGTGTCATGGACCAAAAGCACAAAAGAAGTTCCTTTTGAGCAGAATTTAAATCACACCAAAGTGTATTTGTATGAATTTGTATGAATTTGTATGAATGTGTTTGAATGGTCTTCTTTTCTCTGGATGAAAACTTGGTTCAGTGGAGGGATTTAATGTTTCATTTGTATTTGCATATCCACCATCAGGAACCTGAAGCTGATTCAAAACACAGGTGGGAGCAGTGTGGCAACACCAGACTTGGCAGACAGCCTGGGGACCTCTCTAGCTGTATGAAGAACTTCACTGATGGTCATGAGGGTTAGACACCAGGCTTGTCCACCAGAGACTATGGAAAAGTGCTACCTAGACACGAAGCAGGTCTGCAATTTCTTCTTTCCTGTGACTTCTCCTCAAGAATCTTGATATTCTTCTTTTCTTCTTTTTTGTCCCCATAGATTCATCCATTTATGCCAGGAAAGGCTGAGAAACAAGTAAACACGTCAAAGGATGAAATCCAGGAAGCCCAGACTACCTTTGCCCATCCCCTTCCCCTATCGGTGAGGGTCTCTTGTAAGGGCATTCCAGTGGTGACGTATTTGACCTTGTGCATGGTGGGGCCATCACGGGAGGAATATTTCATCCTTCCCAGCAACACATTAAACCCAGCTTTCTCTGAATTCATTTGCAGCTTGGTCTATCTGTTGCTTTTTCATCTCACCTAGCAAGGAGCAGCTATCTAGCTGCTAGCAGTGACATGAGAACAATACTTTATGTAAATAACTAGCAAGTGGAAGTAGTCATTAATGCAGACAGTTCTGAAGGCAAGTGAAACAGTGTTTGGCAGAAAGCACCATTAATGAGACTGTTGCTTAGTATTGTAGTCAGATTCAGAACATGCCTTTCTGACTTCCCTATTTTTCACTGTATTTCCAGGAATACACCTCCCCAAATGGACTTTCTGCTGTTGTAGAACAGATTATTTGAGAAGCTGCTGATCTCCTCCTGACTGAGCAGGACAGATACACGAGTGCAGCAGAACACACTGGAGCGTACATATTTCATCTGAACACGCACAGCCCCATGAAACATTCTTGTGCATATGCCAGCTTCCAATGGCTGGACACAGAAGGCTGGTCTCAACTGAAGGCATGCAAAGGCAGGGCTGGCTGTTTCATGTAAAGGGTTTTAGGGAAGGGTGAAAGGACAAATTCTCCATTGTTAGCAGAAGTACTGGGAGCACTTGGGGATGTGAACTGTTTTGCTCTCAATTTTTTTCATAGAGCACATTAAGAAAGCTCAAAGATTAGCAGGGAAGCAAGTGAATATCTGTTTTCTCAGGCATGTGTTATCATACATAAAAAACCCTAGAGCCAATAATAGACCCATAAAAGGGACAGTTCAGTCCCCAAAGTGGAAGAATTGACAGGTATGTGTTTATGTGTCTATGCTTAAATCACAGTATCTGACCAAAACTACAAGATGTGAACGTAGGTTGAAGGGGCTGCATGGAGATTGTCTGGTCCAGAGCTTGCCAACATTTACCATACTTTTAGAAGGGTATGATACCCACACTAAGTGGATTTTTAGGACCTGTTGCTCTCTGCCTCATACTGTGTGTCCCTGTCCCCTTCACTAAAGGCAGGGTAATGAAATACATTCAGTGATTACATACCTCCTGTTTAGTAGGAAATTTGTTGGAATATGATGCACTACATAAATACTTTCTCTTCACCCTTCAGTCTAATGGTTGTTAAACTCAGACCCAATGCACTATCTGCTGTACACTCAAGATTCTTCTGAGGGTTGATTTTTATTTTTGCGTAGGCACCAAGACATAAAATACTTTTTGGAGTTAACTAGGGAGACTGAGAGGAGAAAGAGCTATCAACTTTTAAAATAGTGAGTTTACATTGCAAGGTGGTAAAGTGTTGTTCTGTGTGTATGACAGGTGAATGAATCAGAAACCTGAGCCTGGACACTCTGTAGTTTTCTTACAGTTACTGCCTCTATTTTCCCAAGGAGATAGCATTCCTCTGTGGCCCATGAGAGTGTACAAAGCATAGAAAAGTTTATCTCTGTATCATTACAGCAAAAATCTATGTTCTGCCTCACTTCAAAACTACTCATATACTATGCTTTCAATGAGTTTAATCTCTGTGAAACTCGGTTTCCTTAGTTACTGGACAGGGAAAAAAACCAAACTAAAACTAAAACCCACAAACCTACCTGACAATTGTAAAAAAATACTATGATAGATGATGTGGAAAAAAAAATGAAAAGCTAAGTGAAATTATTTACTGATTTGACATAGCAAGACTAGACTAAAAGACTAGACAAGAAAGACTAAAATTACCTGGGCTGAATGATCCCCAATGAAGAAAAAAAAGAAAAAAAATATATAGCATATGAGATGTGAATTTTTCCTGGAATAATCACTAGAAAATTATCTTTTCTATACCCGCAATTCCATATATTTCATATACAAGTGAATGCTCTGCCTTTTAATTGGAAAATACTGGAGTTACCAATATTCAAAGAGAGACTTTATATAAAGTTTTGTTGGTTAAAAATGCTCTAAGGCAACCACCATGGAAGAGTTCTTTCCAAAGCTTATATCCTGATCAATTTTACTTTCTTACCAAGATTCAGAGTAGTATTTCCATGTTTATTTACAACATCTTGTTTTGCAGAAGGGGGCAAACAGTTTGAATTTGACTGAAGTTCTTGAACCAAGAGGAACAACTCAGACAGCCAGTGACTTTCCCAGGCACACGTCATCAGGCTCAACAAAAGAACAATTAATCTCTTTTGCATATTAAAACAACAACTAATATGGAAGGAAATGCCAGAGTACTGAGATGTTAGATCCTAACACTCAATGAGGATTTTCATAAGTCTCCATTTAGTTTGGTATTCCATCATGTCTGCACAACAAGCCCAGAATAAAATAAGATGCAAATGAAAAGAGTTATTGTTCAAGCACTTCATCATGAGTTTTTTCCAAATCTAATCTAGGATCCAGTGTAGGATTCACAGTATCAACACTAACTGTGGGTTTCTGAGAGGACAAAGGCAGATGGACTTAAAACATGACACTAGGAAGAAGAAAAGTAGCCAAAGCTTTTTCAGCAAAATCTTACTCAGATGTCATACTTGAATATTTCTGAGCAAGCAAAAGGTCTTGTTGGTAGTTTTGGCTTTTTGGTAATTTTATTTCTCTAGTTATGCAAGCAAAACCCTCTGATTATATTGTGAATAGAAATTTTACTAAAAACATAGCTGTTTCATATAACAAATTTTTTATCCAAATTGAAAAAAAAAATAAGAAAAGTAGCAGAATTCTATTTTGGCCTCTAATAATGTCAAATAATTTTGAAAAAATTAACCTCTTAGTATCAAAATTTCAGCAAAATTTTCAGGTGCATTATTTCACAAAATATGTAATTAACCTATTTTATTTTGTACTGAAGTGAAATAGGAGCACATTTGTATATACAATTTATCTGTAGATACACCAGAAATTACAAGATCTGGGTTGAAAAGTGTTTGCCAGAAATTAACAGTCAAACTTGATCACAAGACCCATTCTTTAGATACTCAGAACCTCACTTATCTACTGAGCATCAAAAACAACCATCGAAGACCGTAGATAGCTTTCTTCTCCATAACTTCTGAAAAGGAGACCCTGACATAAAGCCCAGGTTAGAGATTTGGAGCTTCAGATCTTAACTCCCTCTATTCATATTTTAGTGTATTTATAACCATGTAAATAATTTGTCACTTAAAGCTTGAAACTTCTCAGTCAAAAAGTTGGTTTTTGATTGAAATAAAGAACGTAATGATCGCCTATTGCTAGAAGTCACAACAAGCACTGAGGCAGGGCAAACTCCAAAACAGCAGTACATTTATGGGTGAGATAGGTTGTAGACCAGGGAATCTACAAATTGGCAATCTACCCAGTGAGGTAACACCCAAGTATCAAGAGAAAATGAAGACCTTTCTATAATCCTGCCCTATCTTCTGCCTTCACTAAGCTTACAGGATCAAAAGTACATTTCAGGGCAGCTTAGCAGTTAGCAGACTTCAAACAGAAAGATACATCCGTTCAGCTAATGTTCAGGCTTTCCCTTATCTCAGTGAAAGCTGGGAGCAAATGAAAGCTTTGCACACCAAGGGTAGAAGAGAGGCAGCACAGCTCTCGGCTCGTGGGGACTCATAGCAGTATCACAGTTTGCCCCAAGCTCCCAGCATTGCTCCTTCCACAAACAATACCAGAAGAGGCTCAGAGAGTTTCTGGCTGGACCTCCATGACCATCCTCTGTCCTGTCCTCAGTGGTGGTGTGCCCAACCCTCATTCTATTCTTCTGCTGCTCTTCATCACACACATACTGCATGTATCAAAATCTCCCCTTGCCCTCTCCTCCTTTGCTCATCCGCACCAAACTGCTCAACACACCGTGTCTCTATTATGTGCTTCCACTTAACCCTTTCTAGCTCCCAGAAAGGAGCAGCTGGGTCAGTAAGTGCAAGGGTGTGAGGAGGACCCAGCACAAGGGCCCCTCCCGGGCCAGACTGAGTGCTAGGAGCTGGGAATGAGGAGGAGGACCTGGTGAGGCAGGAGCTGACTTCCATCTGCTCTGGCAGGCTGCAAGATCAACTCAGATGCTTGCAGGCAGGCATGCAGCTTCAGCCTAGAGGGGTGCAAATATAAAGTCTGAGTGAAGGACTCTGCAATACTTTCTATAGATTGTAGGAGATATGTGACAAAAACAGGTCAGTGAGGAAAAACATAAAGAACTCTGACAGGCCAGGTGAAAGAGGAATGCCCAGAGCCATTAACTGAGACCATGACACATAGCCTTCTGTTCAAAATCAAACCAAACTCTTTTACAATGGAATTCAGACTCAATTAAGATATGGCATTAATGCAATAATAGCAATTGTCTGTAGGAGACTGTTTACATATGGAATTACTTCGCTATTTACAAACTCCACACACAAATGTTAAATCTATATAATTTCATTGGAGAAATACTACAAATTTTTTTTTTAACCCTAAAAACATGACGAAGGCAAAAAGACCTCAAACACATACAATAGTATTTATTCTTCAAAAATCTTAGTGTCAAAGACTGATTTCACTTTTTTTATTTTTCTGACTCTCTCAGACTGGTAGAATTTCTGTCATCTCTCTTTCCTCTCTACCATCCCTTTCTAGGAAACTTACTTTTTCTCTTGGCAAACTTGTCAACACTGAGGCACCAAATGCTTCTAATTATGACAGAAGATTCTCTGTCTTTTTTCATCTTCTTATTTTTTGATTCCCTCTTGAGGAACCATATCAAATCTGCTTCCTTCCATATGGAATACTTCTGAAATACTGTGAGGAACAGCCAACAGTAGCCACTTAGATATGTTTAGCTTGTTAACTCCTTTTTCCCTTGCTCAACTCAAGGATTGGGTATGTCAACACAATAAAAGTATTTTTATTTATAAAACCACAATTTTGCCAGTTTTCATAATTGGATCATTTTTAAATTAACAAAATTCTTATCTGAATCCATGATGTGCTGAGCTGGAGGAATCACTACAGATAGAGTATAAATATCTTAGTCAGAAAGCCTGCAAATAACTAGGGAGTTACTATTACACTGTTCCCACCCTCCCTTTCCCATCCCCCCTCAGAAAAATCTATAAAAACTCTTGCGTGAATGAAGCTGCATAAACTTAGATTTGAGGGAAGGCAGACTAAAAATAACTTGACCTCAAATAGAAGCAGCTTTTCCTTTTTATTCAGGCATTGCCTGCTAACAAGCTGGATCAGATCACTTTCATAATTTTCATATTTTGCAGGGTCTTACCTGAATACTAAAGAAAATCACCACATCACACTAATCAAAACTGGCACCATCTTTCACTACATGAAACAGAATTGAAACATACAGAAGTGCCATGTGATATGAACACAGCCTATGAAGTGTGCAGCATTTCAGTCATTGCTTGAGTAATTCTGCATTTCAAAAGCAAAATGTACTTCCTGTTAAAGTATGTTGGCTATTATTTTGAGGATGCCAGATGGAAATAATTCCTTCATAATCTTGTGAAAACTCAGAACTCTCATCAAGTATTCACATACACACTGAGCTAAATCTAAGTAGATATCCCTAGAAGTTTTATACAATTAAATGTCACATCAGTGGTACTGAAAATGAGAGAAAGAGAGAGAGAACAGGTTGGCCCAAATCCATCTCATTAATGCCTGGGAAGGAAGTATTAAATGTATCTATTCACCTTAGCATACATGATGGTTTTCACTGAATAAAATAGTCTCTCTCATGCCTTCATTTAACCCCAACGTATATCCATTGGAACTCTGAAGCTGCCCATGAAGCAGCACCCAGCTTTTTAAGCAGTTTTCACTGAAAGCACATATTACTGGACTGTGGCTTCATCTACACTGCCAGTGACCATGTGCCCTGGGAGCATTCCCTGAAGCCTGGGCCAAGTTGCTGAGCAAGGGTCACATTCTGACTGCAGATGGTGATGCTCTTTGAAGCACACAAGCCGTATGCAGGCCGAGTGTGGTGAGTGTGCGTGCCGAGGCAGTATCCAGCTGAAAGCTATATTATTTTGCTGTGATTGTGCTGTTGAAAGCACCAAATTGAGATTGTTGAAGAGCCCAACAGGATGGTGGGAGGGTCATGGTACACATTCCATACACTGAAATGTGGAGTAAAGGTGAGGAGAGTTGGCTGAGGGCTCTGAACCTGCTGGGGCAGCGTTAAAGGCAGGACAGAACAGAGAGACTCAGAGAAACTGAGTCCAGAGAAACTTTGAGAAACCATTACTGGACCAAAGCACTTCCTGAGCTCCATCACAGAGGGAGAACTGACAGGTTTGTTCCAAGCAAGAATTTAGGAGACAATTATCAAATTTATTTTGTGCTGAAGAAGACTGGGCCTGAGGAAAAAGCAGAGTGAAGTCACTAACAGGTTGTCTTCCTGAATAGCTGTCTGCTTGCTCTGAGCTGGAGGCACACCTGTCTTTTTCAAATTCCCAAGAGGATCTGCAAACCTTTTGGCCACCTACCAAAATCTGGCATTGCAGAACACAGTTTACATCATCTGTCACAGTTCCAGTTTATGTTTCTATTTTTAGGATTATATTTTTATATCAAAAACAAACTTTGCAGACAGGCTTTTGCTGTCTGCTGTTTTCTTTGCTTGAGGGAAATTTTCATAAAGCCTAGTCTTCTGAGACTGCCCAAATAAAATAGAAAAAATAGTTTTCCCTTTAAATAGAAAAATTATTTTCAATAAATAATTATCGGGTAGGCTTAGTTTTGTCTTATTTAGCTATGGCTTTTTTTACCTAGTAAGGGAACAAAAACTACCCTAGAGAATTTGGTCCCAAAGGGTATGATATCACATCTTGGCTCCAGTACCTCCAGAAGGCTTCTGTGGGTGAGCCAAGGGCTCCCAAGCCTGATGGTGTTCAGGAAAGCACTGGCATTGTTTACAGCTTGGACCCCTAAATCATATTCATGGACTAGATTTCTTTCTCAATTCTTGCATGAAGGAGGGGTGATGCTGCTCCTAGATGCCTGAAATCTTCTAAATATCCTTTTCTGTGCTTTCTCCACAAGAAATGGTGTTTGGGCTGAGGGGATCATCCTTGCCTCTCTTTGAGCCATGTTTTTTTCTGTTTTTGTCTTCCCTAACACAGATTGTGGCTTTAAGGCCTTTTGGAAATTGTCATTCAGGAAATCCTTCTCAAGAAGCAGCTTTAAATGTTTCTAGGTTTTGTAGCTGTACAGATTCTTGTGGTGTTTTTATATAATAATGTAAAAATACGAATAAAAAAAGATATAAAAAATGTGGTCTGCGGAAAAAATTCAATGTTTTTTCTCTTTCTTCTTCTGCATGATTTTCTAGTGAATGAGATAATTTCATTAGCTTTGAATGGTGTGTTATTAAGTGGTCATCTTGAATTAGAACTGCTTTACTACAGAAAAGTGATAGTAAAAGAAGTACTAGAAGGACACTCAACGAGATTTTTAACAGTATTAAGACTGTTGACCTTTTTTTCACAATGAATTGGGAGAGTGTTGTATTATTTCTTTTCTGAGAGACCAGTCTCATTTTTGGTGATCCTGCAACTGTCTGCAATTAGATTTGAATAGTTTTTATTCATGTGCATTACTCATATTACACGAGGATTAAAAAAAAATATTGCAATGATACGTGTTTCTTTAAAAAGAAAGGAAGACATGTATTTGTTTGTTTTTTGTCTGCTGGACAACACAATGGTGGGAGGCAGCTTATTACAACTTTTCCCACAGGCCTGCCCTTGGGAATAGCTCTTTATAAAATCCTGTTCTTGGGGCCCTACAGAAATAGAACATAGTGCCTTTTTTAAATTGAAAACTACTACACCAGGCACCCTACAGCAAATGAGCTAGAACAAAGCTGTGTTGTGAAGTGTGATATGTATTTATTTCTCTGAATAGTCCATATGCTTTCATAATGGAATATTTACAGAAAGCGGCACAGCCGCAAAGTGTATAAACAAAGAACAAGTAGATGTGGCATTCTCAGCATTTTTTTGGTGTCCTAAATGCAAGTGAATTTTAAAATGTAAGTAGTCATTTTAACTTGGCCTTTCTGATAAGGTCTGTCACAATCACCCTAGCTGAGACATGAAATACCTACTCTCCACGTGTAATGTTTAATATAACACAAAAGTAAGAAAATATTTATATAGCCTCACGAAACATCCATCAACACACTGGCATAAAGTGTATACAATCCCCAGAGCAGTCTACAAGGAGCACAAAACCTAGCCAAACTCCAGAGATACTAATGTAGATTCCTTGGGATTCTGTAGATTGTCTCCCAAAGCTGCAGAAATCCCAGTGGCTTTAGACACTATAAGGAGTTTGCCAAAATTTAGCAGGAGAACAGGAGAGGGAAATGCTTTTTCACATAAGAAGGTTACATGATATATTCAAAGTGACTTTTATCAGGGTAAGGTTTTTACAGCCTCCTAAGACGTTCTGAGTTAAACCCCTCAGATCACAGATTTTCTCAGCTTGTAACTAAGAGAGATAATCGAATTGCCGCTCTCTTGCTCTCCAGTGTCATTCTGTTTGCACTTGTGTATGCAAATTGCTTTCTTCCTGAAGTTCTGCAGAATCTGCTAGGCCCTTGTAAGGAAGGGAAAAAGACGCAAAATAGAAGAAAAGCAGATGGAAAAGGAGATGCGAGTTTTGCATAGGTTGCCACTTCTCATTTCTGTGGAACATATTTATGTGTAAGCTGCTAAACTCAGGAATGTAGCCAAGTATTGAGACACACTGTGACAAATGTGGAGATCAATTGTTTGTGAAGGGAGAAAGGGTTCTAACCCAAGCTGATACTTTAAGTTAAACAAATGATATTAACTTTTTTTGCTTAACCAGAATGTTTACAAATATTACCTGCCTGTATGATATGATCCTTTCTTTTTCACATAGACATAGTCTAAACTAGGCTAATGCTGTTTACTGTGAAAATCTAGGGGTGTAATCAACATGCTTTATTTGCAACAATGTTGTGAAAATGCTATTTCTAGAAAATAGCAGGGTCAATGTGAAGGGATACCATTCATTGATTTAGGAAATAGGAAATGCTTTTACCCTACAATGAATGACTTCGCTACTTGCTCAGCTCACCTCGAAAATAATCTTTCATTTGCTCTATGGAAAAATAAAGTTAGCCCTGGATCATACCCAAGAAACATTAACTTTTCCAGGTTAGATTAAGCAGACACTTCTCTGGTGGCAGCAAAGTTGAAACTTTGCCCAAAATTCCTATGTCTTGCAGAGTGAACTTTAATTCTGTTAAACCTCATCAGGAGAATTATGGTATTTGTGAAGTAGGAACAGCAAATCCAGGATTTTCTTCCACAAATGTAGTCATACTAAGTCAGGTTGTTTGCAAAACAGACTTCAGACGGGAAAGCTGTGAAGCACCTTTCAGCTTCCTAGCTGACCTCTGAAGAGTGAAATGGCCCTTGGAAGCTAAAATGCTATGTGGATATGTCATTTCCTTTTATTTCTGAATGTTTGAGAAACAGTGACATGTATCTATATTTGGTAAACAAATACTTCTTTTGTTTGTTCTTACATAGACCAGTTTGAGATAAAGGCTGATTTAAGTGTGTTGCCTGACCCCAGAGCATTCCATTCTTACTTGCATGGAGATCTTAAAAGCAGGTCCTGGTCCAGGCTGACAACATTCAGTTCCCCAGTGCATTTCAGTAAAGGATCGAAGAGCAGTAGTAAGAGCATGCTGCCTTGTAAGACGAACGAGCTGGTTTTAAGGATGTTAATGCAGATGTCTGAGAACAAAAGAGTCCTTTCTGGTGAGGTGCTAATATAATTTGATTTCTACCAAAAATAATTTAAAATTTCGTTAATTATATCTCAGTTTTTTTTGTGATGGACACGAATATTATTGAATGCAGCATTAGTGTAGCAATGCAAGTCAGTCAGTCAATGCAATATTGTAAAGGTGTCACTAATGATACTTGCACTGTATTTAATTTCAATTTCCCTTTATCATTGCAGACTTTCCTATACCATATTTTTATTGCTATAAATAGAATTAATAAAATAAACCACATATGTTTTACAGCCATTACATATGGCTGAAGAAAGCTCCAGTTGTTGTTACTGAAATCATCATAATCATAAATAACTTATTGCTTCTCATTTTCCAGATATATGGACAAGAAAATATAATAATTTTAGGGAGTTGCTTTCTGAGCCACTCTGGGAATGCCCTTCAGTGACAATAGGCCTAATTATGATCCCTGCAGCCCAGTAAACATAATGCAATTTGAATCTGAGTTTAAAAATGTGCTTTCAAAACTTACTTAAAGAGCTAGTAGAAATAGGACATACATAACACCTGCATATAGGGATTTGGGTTGGGGTTTTTTAAAATTTGGTTTTGATCAAACAGGAGAAACAAGCAGAGACTGGCACAGAACAGCTCTCCAGCAATAAAATAATCATACCCCAAAGACCTTCATCCTTAATCTGAAGAAGTTTGTCCCAAACACAATTTTTAAAAAGGCTTGCAAAGTATTGTGGCTGAAAAAACAGATGCCACAAAAGTAAAATACTTAAGATAAATGAAATTAATACGTTTAAATAGACATGTACAAAAAAGAACATCTAATTGTGAACTTTGTTACCAAATTTAACATAAAATTTTTATACTGTCTTTGCTATTAATCCCATACAATATAAAAAGATCCTAGATACAAATAACTAGATAGCTCTGAGGCAAATACCCACCCTCCTTCATTTTAATGTTCATGAGACACATTTAGTAACTTTTGCTGGACCATCCAAAAGTATGCCAAGAGAAAGAAATTTGAAATAAGGTTTTGCAGTTAACCTACAGTGTAAAATTACGTGTCCTCCTCCAACATATCCACAGCTGAGCTGCTGTGTTTGACCACTGTCCTCTACTGCTGCTCCTTCCTTGCCATTCAGCAGACTTGCAAGCTCGCTCCAGCCTCTGATGGGCTTGTTCACACCATGCTCTTCTTGGGGCTTCCATGACTATGGTAGCATCCAACACTCATCCCAGAGCTTCTTGCTCGCATGTGCGCCATGCACATCCCATAAACCCTCCATACACCTCCCAGACAGCTCTGATTTCTCATTCTGAGAAAGTTTTCCCTTTCCCTTCTCTGTCTCATTTGCCTATGGAGGATTCCCTCTGTTGCCATTAATTTTTTTAAGGGTGCTCAGCCCACGCAGATCTTCCCTGTTCTATTAAAAAAAAACAGCCAACCTCTTGTTTGCAACTAAGTGACTAAAATATAACCACCCATCTACTTTTTTCCAAATTTCCTCCACACCCAAGCCTGTGGGGGCTGTCTTGCCTCCTGTCCCTTGGTGCTCGCTGCCCAGCCTCAAATTATCTCTACTCTGTATTTATTCTCCTAAGTACATGACTTGAGGGTCGTATGAAATCCTCCCCCAGCGGGAGCAGAGATCCTCCTTGCCTCCTTGCAGATCTGTGGCTTTTGCACTCCACCAAAAGTGGGGAGGGCAGGTGGAAGGCAGATAGCTAAAAGTTCTCCCTAGAAGTCAAGAGAACATACTGTTTTGAAGTGCACAAATATTTTATTGTCAAATATGAAAATATTTTTCTTTTGGCAAGTACAAACTGTGTTGGCCCTGAAAACCAGTCCATGCTTGACTTCAACTTCAAGGACTGACTGCCCTCTTGGAAAACTAATAGAAAACAACAGAGAATATTTACATCTTGGCCAGGCCTTCCTACTGTCCAGCACACATTAGTCACAGTGCAATGAGAATACATCAGTGAAAACTACCCTTTCCTACCAGGGCCATCTGGACTCTCTCAAAACCTTTGAGATTTATGTTCCCAGAGGCCCTCTTCAGGCTATGGTGTAGTGAGATTTCTCAGAGGAAATCATGGAATACACATAAAGGCAGTGCTACTGCTTGGCCTTTCAAGGCAGCTAAGGAATATAGCCTCACTTACAGCAGTAATTTGGGGCCAAAGTGCAGTTAATAAAAATAAGAGTTGTTTCTCTTCTGTTGGAACTGGAATGTCTATGACAGCCGTCAGTAAAAATTGTCCATGGGAGAGGACAGAAAAAAACTGCTGGACCTTTACTGTCCTATGGACGCATCCTGCCACACACAATTCCCAAACTCTGCCTCATTTCTTCCTGCCTGTCACAAAAGCTATTTCTTTATGTCAGGAAGCCTCTGGCAGCATAACTGGTATTCTGACTGAATGCCAAGACCAACGTGGTCATGGATATCTACAGAGCTCCCCTCTAGCAAAACTGTAAGAATGCCTTCTGTATGTTATAAGTAGGGAGAAGAACTCTTGTCTGGCTGGATTGCCAAATATTTGGAACCTGTGGAGTCATAAACCCCTTTAACTCTCAGCTCTTGTGCCCTTTGAAAATGTGAGACAAGACAGTCACTTTTTCACCATGTCTGTGACATGTTTTTATCCTGCCCTGGACATAAGAAATGCTGCTGCCATAAGAAAATGCCAGGTTATATGTCTTTGGAAAGAGGCATCTTGCTGTGATGGTCCTACTCAGGCTAGTGGATGTTACAGTCAGTTTGGTGTCATAATAATATGAGGCCAATGCATATTGCCCTTTTCCACATCAAAGTCAGAAGTCTTACGTTCCCCTCTTGTCTCCTCCCTTCTTCTTTGCAATGGAATGGACTTTCTTTTTCTTTCCAAACCTCTGGGGAACCTAAATGCATTGCCACAGACGTCACTTCTATGGGCATTTTACCCTCAGGTCTCCTGCTACAGGTGTACTTGACCTTGCCCTGCTTGAGACAGAAGAGTTTCTTCACAGTCTTTCCTCTGTCTTTGCTCTCTCTTACCTCCAAGCAGTTGTTCCTATCTTTGATCTTGTTGCAAAAGTGTTTTCACCTTCATTCACCACTGATTTCCTACCCTCATATAACACAGCTCACCATCTGATCAGAGATGTAAACAGCTGTAAAGAATCATTTAGACATATGTACTTCCTCTCCCAGGATGCCTCCTTGAAGATTCAAAACAAGAAATGTGTCCATTTACAATGAGTTCTGTTGAATTTGAGTGGGATCATTCAAAACTGTGTATCCATCTTGCAAACTGCTTCTAAAAATACTTTGGAGAGCACAATAGCTAAATCATCCTAATATCTAACCCTTAGTGATGTTTTAGCCCTTCACATATTACAAAAGGCATTCCAAGAGCTAGGAAGTGGCAATGGTCTATGAGTTTATACTTTAGCATGACCATGCTGCCATGGTACAAATCAGTGTAGCACAAGCCACTTGGATCTGGCTGATTTTGTGAAATGGGATATATAAATATGACATTAATGTTAAGAGTTAAGAAGTCAAGAAGTCTGCTGCCTTCCTAGTTATATGCTACTTATTAATCTGACAATCTTCATGCTGTGGCAGCAATCTCAGTCTCGTAGTGTGTGTCTCTCTCTCTCATTCACAGCTACTCTGACATTTACATGAGTCAGACAGTTGGATTGGCAAGTCTGTGATACACAGGAGAAATCAAGGCCTTGCACTTCAGCTGAGGAGCCTATCACATAGTTAATTGCTGAGTTTAAAAGAGTCCCACTAGAAGAGACCTGAGCAAAGCTTGTTGCCAGATGCTTTCCTCACTACGTAAACTAATCCAGCATATACTCCTGATCACAGAGTGGAGAAGTGGCAGTTCCCTATTTATGTTGCAACAGCAGCTGGTACTGCAATATATACTGTAGCTAACAGCAGACTTCTTGAATAATACATTACAAAAAGCTGCATACAAATTCTGTATGCAATCCAGTGTTTTATGTCTAAGCATTGAAGTCAAGGGAGGTAAAAAGAATGACTGTGTTGTTTTAATTTGAAGGTTATATAAATTATTTATAGATTAGGTCAACCCATATACTTTCAATAGGGTAAGACATTGTGAAGAGAAATGAAAGACCTACATGTCTTTCAGTGCATCATGATGCTTATGTTTAAACAGGAGCACTGTTTACACTGAAGGGCTATGTCTGTCTTGTTATCAGATGCATAGAAGCCAGGATTTAAAAGATTGACTTAGTAATAAGCTTAGCTCCAAATGAATATGGCTAATCTTCCAAAACACCATCAAAGTATGTTCTTTGATAAAATGTATTAGAGAAAAAAAAACATCTACTCTGCTTCTGTATGGAGCATCTGAGTCATTAAAATATCATATAGTATTTTATTCCCCAACTGACTGGGTATGCAAATAATCTTGTGGATAACTGACAGCTGGAGTTTCTCAGATCATATAGATAACAATACATAATGCAACCATCAGATGTTCTGTTGAGAATGACTGGCTATAATGTAGCAGTTGTGCAACTAATATTTACAAAAACTATCCAAAATAATAGAACATTCACCCTATATGGTAAAATGTCATCTTTTGAGGCTTTACAGTACCCGATTAGCTGAGCTAGAAGACAAAGGGTTTGCCTGTATTTCCAATGACGTTAGGAACCAACCAAAGAGTTATCAGTGGTAATTAGGGAGCAGGTACCAGCCTACATGTGAAATTCACAGTAATTAGGCAGTTCAGAGGAGTTAAAAATAATTTCCAGTGAATCAAAACTGAAATAAAAAATGAGGGAAATTTTGGATCAAAGGTGTTTAACTGAGAATGATAATGCTGTTACTTCATTTTTTTAATGGGCTTCTTAGAGTAAAGAAGATAATAGTAGAACTGTTAATCTGATTTGAGTGAATATCTGGTTAATAATCTTGTCTAATAACTCTGTAGTTAGTTAGAAATGTCAAAGTTGAAACTTTGACTAGAAATATTGATAAGATTATCTCCTTCTTGTTGATACTATTGACCTAGAAAGAAAACTCTTTGAGTAAAACCATAAATATTTACTTAAATTTCCTGGCAAATGTTTTCTTTTTAAGCACAGACCTGTGACTGCTCACAGAGTAAAGGAAAATTATTTTCAGGAAAGCAGAGAGAACAATTCCTCTCAAGGAGGAAAAATAATTAAATGTTGACTTCTCACTTCCTCTCTATTTTAATCACATCAGAAACAAACTCTTTTGTACCATGATATATCTGGGGGAGGGGGGGAGGGGACAAAGGGTAATCAATAAACTCATTTTAAGAAGAATTTAATTTTAGCAAAGCACATTAGCAACACTGCTAGGTTGTCCCTCTCTGTATTCCTTTTAACCAATTTTTGAAAACCCATGCTGGGAATTATCCACTGAGTTGCCTTGACAAAGACAATGCAATATGTTCACAAAACAATTTATTAAATACACACAGAGATTTGTCAAGTCAAAATGGGAGTGAGATCGTCTATTTAGCTACTTTCATGTTTGGGTCATTGCTGGGTATTTCAGATGGTAATTTGAGATTTGGACACCTATGGCCTTTAGTAAATCAGCCTCATGATGTTGTTATTTCTTGAAATACAACAGCTCTGAAATGGTGTGTCAATACACTGGGTAATTTTAAAATATAATAGTAAAGGTACACATTTTATAACATGAGAAATAAACTTGATGGGACGAGCATGACTGTGAGAAGCAGCAGGAAGGAGGAACACACCTTCAGCTGTTAGAGAGAAGCCAAACGACCGTATATTTGGTTATTCCTTTGGCACTCTCTTAACAAGACAGTGAGTCAGACTAGTACCAGACAAAATAAGTGGTTATATTTCTGTGAAATCTGGCAGACAATCCTCAGAATCCAAAGGTACTTGTTTTTAACAAACGAATTTCGTGAAGGTATTTACAAAGGGATAGGCCTCATCCTTTCTAGATATTACTTGGCACAGTTCCACTGATTTTAAAGACATGTAGCTGTTTTACACCAGATGAGAGTGTGGCCCAATGAACAATGCCACAAATGTAAGAACATTTTAACCAAAATGCCTGGAGTCTACAACTGAAAAAAACATTATCCCCATTATTTCTCTGAAATATCTGCACTCAGGGGTTCCATAATACATTGAAAGTCTTCAGAATGCCTGAAGGCTTCCTGCTATTTTGAGTGCTGATCAAGGTAGTTCCCAAGAGTTCACTGTGCTGGTTTTAACACCAGCAGGAAATTAAACTCCAAGTAGGCCACTCCCCTTCCCTCACCCCTCTGGTAAGGGAGGAACAAAAAAGGAGACACTATATGTTGAGATAATTTACTAAAAGCACAGAGCAATGGAAGAAGACAGGCACAATAACAACAGCAACATTAATAGCAGAAGTATACAAAAAAAAAGATATTTTACTGACAAAAAAGGCATTCATCACCAGCAACAAAAATAAGATGTCAGACGCTCTCTGCATCCACATTTTTTCCCCACAGAAGGGTGGTATGGTGACTGTTCCCACATGCCACACCACATGGTATTTGGGAACAAAGGCAATATGCTGGGGAAGCTCACACAGCCAATGTTTCCTGACCTCAGCCTGAAATAGTGGAAGCCAGTGATAAACAACGCCCCCGGCAGCAAGGTCAGCCGAGCAGGGGTCGTGCCACCACACAGCAGAGCTCTGTTCTGCACAGGTTGCACTGCCACTTCCAGCTCTGCACAGTGCTCTGGGTGCCCTGTGGGCCACCAACGCTGCTGTATTTGTAGATGGCCGTGTGCTGCTGGGCATCAGTCTTGAGCAACTGGATGAGATTTGTCTACTGGGTTGTATTCTGTAGGAATACAATTTAGTCTTCTCAGACTTTGTTACGTAGACACACCAGGCTTCCAAATGAGTATTCTTCCTGATCTGAGAGGAGGAGGTAACAGCAGTGTATCAATGGCATCCACTTTGTCCCCGAAATGTGACTAAGAAGATATATTAGTTTTGTGATGCTATGAGGCTGTTGTATTTCCATTAGCACTTTTTTTTTGATAAATTGAAGTTTCCTTTTGCTGGGTCAATGGTGAAGATATTGAACCCATGTCTTCACTTCAGCAGCCATGAGCACAACCCAAAAGGAAAACTGTTGCCAGAGAAAGACATTTGTGTTCCAGCTCCCCACAGCAGCCTGCTAGCTTCTGGGCAACTGACCCTAACTCAAACAGAAAGGCTGAAAAAGGGTGTGTGGTTCACACATTAGATTTTATAGCAGGGTAAGACTGCACATGGGGTTTTGGCAATCTGTAACAAAACTGATTATATTTTGGAAAGGCCATAAAGTCTGAAGAAGAGTCTAATATTTGTGTAAAATACTTCGGATTTTTTCTGATTTTTGAGTTTTGGTTGGGGTTTTTTGTTTGTTTGTTTTTGTTTTTGTTTTTGTTTTTTGTGGGTTTTTTGGTTTTTGTTTTTGTTTTTGTTTTACCTAGGAATTGAATATAAAGCAAATCCCATCCTTTTCCTATAGAAACTTGGATGACTTTGACTGCATGATGGGTTCCAGAAGTCAGAGGCACTGCGTACAAATGTATGCATTACTGCTTTGCACAGCAATGCTGAGTGACTGTACACAGAGGTTAGTTCCAGAGAAGTCATGCTACATTCTTTCTCTAGTAAATGGAAAGAGATGAGCTATTCCAGAGGGGCAATTCAGAACATCTAAGAGTTTCTGAATTGTCATCTGAAATAACTTCTTCCTATTAACCTCTTTCTATCCCTCTTTCTAGGACCCTCCTAGTTTTCTGTAGATAAAACTAGTCTTTGGCCTTGCCCTTTTGTTCCCTGGAAAAAAATCTCTTCCTTCCTCCCTCCCTTCCTCCCTCCCACCTTTCTTCCCATCCTTTTCTGTCTTGGCCTGTCATGTAACTTTGTCCAAACTTGCATGCACATCCTGTAATTTATTATCCTACAGAAAATCAGGGCAGAATTCAAATTTACCAGACATCCTGACTTCTTTCACTTAGTCAACAAAACAAGTATCACACCTTCACAGACTTAACCTGTCATAATTAAAATTGATCCAGGAATTTTCCTGTGAAATAACATTTGTTGAAAGATGTTGATTGACTGAAGCCAAAATTTTTATGAAGTTACTCAGTTCTGGGATGAGATAGCTGATGATAACTAGTCCAACTAGAATGGATCATGCCTGTAGCAGCCCTATAGGGACTGCAGCAGCTCAGCACATAGCTGTGAAAGTGTTTGGACTCTAGCAGCTCCTACATTTAGCCATTTGTTCTATCTGCATTTTCTACAAATTAAAACTGATAATTTGATTCTCCACTTTCATGACTGGTTGTTTGAAAAACACAAAATTAAAAGTTTAATCAACCAGCAGTAAGGCTGCGCCTTCAGTCTGTGGGAGACCCAGCTTCAAGTTCTACCCCTAAATTAGAGAGGCCATAACATAGTTTATATGAATGGTTTTGGTTATTCAGTGGTTTCTCCTCTTGTGGAGGTGTGAGAAATTTCAGAAACATCAGTTGCACTTATAGAGAGTACAACCAAATTCCCTTAAGCCACAATTAAACATGAGAGAGCCTGACTTTCACCAAGCAACTTAAAATTGTAGGTTCTGATGTTCCAAAACCTCTACTGTTTTTTCTTATGCAAAACAAGGATCAGATGCGCTTCAGTTCCTTACTGGTCTTTTTCCCAAAGTAGTCAATGAGAGGCGGGTCTAGAAGAAGAAGGAGATTTGAGCAAATTATTTCACATTATTCTGTTTTTAATTTGTTATAAGTGAAAACTGTTGCCAACAGGATCTCAAGTTGATAAGAAACTTTTGTATCACTTTATGACAGAAGCATTTTGAGGGGAAAACCAGAATTTTTTTATGGAGTAATGATGTCTCTCTTATCAAAGCTATGCAAAATATTATGGTTGCTAATGATATTCAGTATGATCAGCACATGTCAGAACACAACTGTGTCAGAGCAAGTGAAATGTCCCTTTTTGGTATAACATTTTTGAAGGATTTTCAAGTTTCAGAATTTTCTACCATGTAAATATAGTAACAAAATATTTCTCTAACCAGACAGATATGTTTCTATTTTTCATCAGTCTTTTGCCTTAGTAATGATTTAATTAAATGCCACTTACTAAAATAACTCATGAGCAGGGTATTTCAAAGTAGTTACATTTTCTAATCCTCTTGAACATATTTCACAGGCATATAGATAGAGATGTTGGTTCTCATGAACTGAAACAAAGGAAAACACATTGTAGTGTAGCCCCAAGACCATATCCACAAAATATGTATATGGCAAAATTCGGAAGTGAACACCCCATTCAAAACCCTCTAAATCACTCTTCAGTTATTGGCCAACTCCTAAGGCATTAAAATACTAAGGACACTGAAATTTTGCAAATAAGAAGCTTGAGGTTCAGCCTCTGGATATGACCAGGAGTGGTGTGTCTCACCTTCTGCTAGACACGTCTCATGTTTGAGACTAATCAGAATTCAGAGAGGACATAGGTCTTCTCCCTTGTGCTTCCCGTAGGCAGCCTCACTGCACCCCAATGGATCCAAGGGCATAAAGTACACCAAGTAACTGCAGGATGGTTTGGGACAGAAGAGTACAGATCTCCTCCTTTTACTGATAAATGTCATCCACTACATCACAGACAGATCTCCAAACAAGCAATTCTCAAGCCTTTTGTAGCCAAAAATCACATGAGAAAACAAGTGCTCTATGTTCCATCTATGATCATCCCAGAGTGGCTATCTCTGCTTTTTGCTTTCCTGTACCCTGACCAGGGCTGCTTCCTACTCCTTTCCCTCACTGCTCTGCAGATTTAGCTATTGAAATTTACATTTTTGTCTTCTGCACTTTCAGAAGTTTAGGTTGTACCTACCGTCTTAGGTGAAAAACATGGTTGTTATATGTTCAGGAATTAAGTTTCTCATTATCACCTATTTAAGATGCTCCACTTTAGATAGAAGAATTAAACATTCATGAAACAAAAGAATGTAAGAAAGCATGAGATCCTGAGGGAGTTCACCTGGGAAGGAGAAGAACTGGACTCCAAAATCTGCTTGAATTAATATTTAATTTTTTTTCTTCCTTTTTCTCTGGTTCAGTGAATACTCCACTGCAAAGCCAAACAGCTCTCTTGAGAAGACCACAGCCAAGGGTCCTTCTCAGAAAAGACTCAGCCCAGGTTTGTCATGTCATTTCTTATGTAGTAAATGGAGAGTTGTTTTTGACTACCTACAACCAAAGACGTTGTGGAGTCTCCCTCACTGGAGATATTCAAGAACCATCTGGAAACAAGCCTGTGCCATGCACTCCAGGATGGCCTTGCTCAAGCAGGGAGGTTGGAGCACATGACCCACTCTGGTCCCTTCCAACCTTGTCCCTTCTGCGATTCTGTGTTTCTCTGACTCTGCAGCCCTGCCCCTGTTCCCCTCTGTGACTGTCGCTGCACATGCTACACAAGGCCAAACCCATGCAACAGTAAAGGAGACTGTACATAACTCCAGGTGCTAAGGGATTAGACAACAGGTCACAGGAATTTGTACCTTACCTTTGGTTTCTGAGTCGTCCTCATTGAAGGATATTGTGGTTTTCAGCAACACTGTCAAATAAAATCTCAAAGTCATATTTTCAAGAAGCCCAACATAAGGGTTGATCAGAAATATTTGTATGAGAAATGAGGTGAAGAGATTCAAGAGAATAGAAAAGTAAGGTACAAGAGGTTTGAGTTGGTCATTTTGACTTCTGTCTGTGGAGCAGGTCAGGAAATCTTTGCTTCCCAATCAGTGGCTGTAGTGTCATGCCAAAGCCACTCCTACTCTTCCTGACTTCTGCTGCAAACTGAATTATTCAAAACTTTTATCAGACATGGGAATATAACTAAGGCACAAGACTTATCAACACAAAGAATAATTTGCTTTCTGGTGGAAACAAAAGGGTAATTGTCTCTATTGAGAATCCAGTATGATGAACACCTAATAATATATTATCATTTAACAATCCCCATGTGTGCTTTTAAGTAGAAGAACGGTACATGAATTATTTCATACGCAATGTTCTTTTATTACTTTCCTGCTGTTATAAGAAACTGTTCTATAACATTTATGCTAAATATCACTTTTTCAGTTTTTATTGCACCCTAGAGAAGTTAGTTTAATCATTAGTACATGAGGGAATTTTTAGAATGAAACTGAATCTTTTTAAGGAAAGATGAGATCAAAAGATACTCACTAGAGACATGTATGATACAATTAGGAATAAGAAAAATACTTATACCCTATTGGCTTAATTAATGACATTCTCCAGTAAAATTATTTAAAAAAAATAAAATTAATAGGCTGTGAAACACTTCAAAGTGAGATTATAAAATAGGAAACTTGGAATATGAGTTATTGTTGAACAGAAAACAATTTTTTATTACAAAGGGATTTATTAGAATAGCTGAAACTCATAAATGGAAGACAGCAACACCTGGCCTGAATGTATGACAAACAACAGTACAACACTGATTCTCCTTATGATGTTGAAAATCTTGTTTTCCAAAATCTTTTTCATATATGTTGATTAGTTTCCCTGCGTAAAGTTGTTACACTTTTTTGTTATATATATTTTATGTTCCATTTAAAAGACATGAGATTATGAATCAAATCCAAAATATTTGCATTTTTTGGTTGGCCAGTTGCAGTTGACTTAACAGTTAACTACTTAAAAATTTAATAAACTGGATAAAATTTACGTCAAAGGTGGTTGGGATTATAACAGCAAAAAAATGTTGATATTAAAAAAAATAAATTTAGTAAATAATATAAAATTGCCTGCTTGTTCAACATCAATTTGCTAGAGAGTTTAGCTGGAGTCCAATAAAGTCTTTTTGAGATTGATTTCCCATTTAGTCCATGTTTATCTTGAAATGTCCTTTAAGTGTTCAAATCAGAGCTCTGAGAGCAAGAATCAACTATCACAAATTTGTAATTAGACATTACAGTCCATGTGTATATAAACCCTTACCAATAGTAGGTGATAGTCTGTACTTAGTGAGCTGCTTCCCCTTTCAATCTTCAAATTAAGTTTGCATAATAGTTTAAAATACACTCAAAGGGAGGAGGTATGTGTGTGAAAGATCTGAAATATTGCACAAAATTGATTCAATTAGTGAAAAGTCACAATATTTACAAACAATTTTTTCCAACCCATGTTTTTATTGATGCAGGGGTTGGGAAAAGAAAGCAGTGTAGTTCTCTAATTATTCCTCACCTTCATGCAAGTCTTCTTCCACAGCCAGAGATAAAAACATCTTTGCCAAACATTTGACCAACATTTCTGTAATATCTTGCAGCCATGGAAGATGAACAACTCGAGGTGAACTTTTCTATATCTCACTCCATTTTTATTATTGGAGACTATTTTTGATGTCTATTTTTGTTGTAGTTTATAGAAAAACAAACAAAAAACTTTTGATTTTATCTATTTTTTTCTGCTTCCTTCTGCTTCTTTTATTCTGGAGTAAATATAACATTTCCTTTGAAAAATTCAATTCAGATCTTTTTTTATAAACTTTCACACAGCACCAGATAGCACAGACCTACTTCATTCATTTAAGAGAAAACACTTTGATTTATTTCTAGTGTGTGGCTTTTTTCTTTTTTAATAACAATATGAGAAATTTACCTCAATTTCAGCATCAGATTTACTATGACTGTACATTCTGCTCTCAAGTATTTGTGTATCCCTGCCCAAGCTATATCTGTACAGACAAACATTTCTCTGTGAAGATAGATTTTTCACTTATCCTATTGAATTGTAGCATGTTTTATTCAAACCAAGTCTCTAATTTGTCAATATGACCTTGAGCTCTAGATTTGCCTCAAAAATGAATGCAGCCATTCCTCCAAGTCACTAATAGAAGTGTTGAACACTCATAGGTGCGGGAGAGGTTCCCACAGAAACCCCCTTTATTTAGTTGCCTGTCTGACAGTGGAACATGAATGACTGTTCCTCTAGACATGTATTTCCAATGAGCTGTGCAGCTGCCTCATCCAGTTGCCATTTCTCTAGCTTTGTCATGGAACCGTGTTTTAAGAACAACTGGATAAGACACAAAAAACCTGCCAATTCTCGTCTTGGAAAAAAAAAAAGGATCAATACCTACCAAACAGAAGAGCATTTATTTTTTAAAGTAACATATTTGGAGAAGTTCATCTTGATTGTTACTTAACTCCTTATTATGTTCTTTTTGCTTAGAAAACATTTGCCTCTTTGTTTTAGAATACTGTTTGTTTGTTTTGGAGATGAAATTAAATGGGTTAGCCTAGCAATTACTAGTTCCTTGCTTTTATTAGACACATTTGGATGATTCTCTTAGGTCTTCAAAATATTAGCAACTCATGCAGCTATTTCGTAATCCATTCTTCTCTTACTGAAGCAGTGCAAACCCATTTTTGTGTCTCCTGCTGCACCTGTACCAATTGGCTGACTACAGCTGACCTTTAAAAAAAAAAATTAAAAAAAAAAAAGGAACATAAAGCACATGATCAAGATAATAGTTCTCTGTCCTGCCTCAGGAACAAAGCTTCTTCTCTGCGTCAAAACTAATCCTAATGTATCTTGTTCATTTTGCACCTTGGCCTTTTTGACTGTGCTTCTTTTTGTCTGTATTTCTTTTTGTCTGTGCAAACATTTTGTTTTAATCTTCAGCAATATCAGTTAGAATCTACTTTCCATGCTCTCCCTCCTTATTTTCAGGCTGAATGAAACTAGATCCCACCATGACAATCTTCCAGTCTGTGTGTGACAACTGACATAACCCTGCATCACACGGATGAAAATTGTGTGTTTTGTAACAAGATTGTGGCTGAGCAGCTGAGAAAAAGGCTGCCAGAGCTGGCTGGGATTGTGCTTTTTGGTGCCACCTCTTCTAGGAAGGAACAGGGAAGTGGAGTTTGTTCTTCTCCTGAGGCTGAGCATGTCATAAGTGCAGAGAAGGCCTTGAATAGGGCAAGCAGCCAAAGAGAGAATGGGAGCATGAAGCATGAAGATAAACAGAAGTTTTGCTCTTGATAGGAGGAAGTTTTGCTCCTTTATGAAGTAAGACTTCCAAAGTTAAGACTGAGAAAAAAAGAGAACAGAATACCCAGAAGGAACTCTGTGGAAACCCAGAAAGCTACTGTAAGTTGCTGAACAGAATAGCAAAGCTGAAGAAAATTGTGTTCTTGCAAGAGCACAACTGAGGGTACTGGTTTATTTCAGACTTCTAATTTCAGTCGCCTTTGCCCAGGAGATGTGAGGTTTCCCTTTGTACATAACAACCTTGTGGATGCTTCATATTTTGTATTGTAGTGGTACCAAACTTAGAATATTGGTTATTTTTTTTCTGTCGCTGTGTAAGGAAAAGCACTAGACAATTCTACCTCAAGGTTTTGATGAATTTAGGATTTTTTTATAGCATATATGGTGACCAAGTCCAAAAAAATCTTCAATGTAATTATTCATCATCTGAATTCTTGCAGGCTCCTAGAGCTAAGTAAAGACACAAGACAGTAAGCTTTTCTAAACAAGAAGCAAAGAGGGAAGGAAAGAGAAGAATCATCAAAGTCTTGAGACATGTTTTGGTGCTGTTTTTGTACTAAAAGGAAATTGTGAAACCTCCAGGTACAACTTAGGATTCAGACAACCACAAAACAACACTGTAGTTGGAGTGCTGCTGAGTCAGGTCCTTAGTTCCCATAGATGATCTACAATCATAAAAATCTCTAAACCAATGAACTTGGAACAAAGAACTGCAGGAAAAAGAATTGGCTATCTAGAAAGTTCCTCCGTTATCTATGACTCTGCATTAGGCGATGTGCCTAGATTTAATTTGCAGATTAAATTGTTCTGAAGGACAATTAATAATTTGTGTATTCTTTAGAGGTCGTTTGGTAGAAAAAAATTATAGCATTTATATGATATCAGTAATGAAGCAGGATCTATAAGTGTATTTGGGATTATAATAATTATCTTCTGCCCTCTATCTCCTATAAGTCTGTCAGTGCACTTTAATGGGAAATACAACTTTATCGTGCATGCCGCCACAGCATAAATAAAACGTGTTTTACATCTGTATATATACTTACTGGGGTGCTGAGATACTCTCTCTAGCTTTAGTCTGTACTTTTTTGAGAGTTGTTAAAAAATTATTAGAAAACATTGCATGACTTTCTGAAAAGTAAGTTTTACTGTACACTGGTATGATTGAGTAAAACACAAATTCCTGCATTAAAAAGGGGATAGCTAACTAAAATGTTAGATAAATAATACAAAAAATGTTTTAATTTGCATATGACTTTTAGTTAGATTATGCGTTTCTTTCAAGTCAGTGAACTATAAAGGAATTACTTCCTGAAAGATAATGTATCTGAATCTTTTCTCAATGTTTTGCATGTTCTTAGAGAAATATATGAAAATAGATAATGATAATACAAGAACAGACCCATTGGAAAATTTCAACTCAAAGTTTGGAAGCAGCTGGAACTTCAGCTTCCAAAAAACCTGTCGTTTACCCATCAAGGTAGGTGTCTTATAAACCAGTGATTCATATTGTGACATTTTAACTATGCAAATAAACCTAACTAAAGCATGAAAAATTGTGTTTCACTTCTGAATGGTTTTGCATCTCTTCTAGATTCTTTTGTTCCACAGCATTTTACCAAGAAAGACATTTAGAATGATATGAGGAGACTAAATTTATTTGTAATGCACATATGTAAATGCTCCTATGAAGAACATGCATCTTAATGTATGTTAGGAATGCATTAAAGATCTTTTCGGTCTGTGGCAGAAAATTGTTTTGATTATTTCACAGTGATATTACTGTAGGTTTGCCGTCATTGATTGCAAGATTGAGCAATTGACAGTTAATTACAAGCTTCTTTGTATAAGCAAAAGAAAAAATGTTGCTAATTGTATTATTTGTTTAAGTTATACAATTCCACAAGTAACAAATTGTCATCTTGTTGGTATCTTGCAGGTATTTATAGTTTGATTAAACCATAAAATAATCTTTCAAGTATCGCTATAATCATATATTCACCAATATCTTATTTCATTTTTTAACATCTAAAAGAGTTACATTTTAACTTTCTCAGTAGTTCCTTTAAATGAAAAAGTGAACTTCTCATCACTAGCCTAGATGCAATTTTGTTGTACTGAAAAATGTAATCTTAAATATTTATTAATATTTATAAGCATTCAATTAAAAATGTCATTCAGTTTCTTAGTTTTTGTTATGCAGCATACACAGATTGGTACACAAATATGAACAGCCTTCATTTTTCAACTTTATCTTTGAACTCACCATACATTCACAAAATAAGCTCTTATGTGGTTTGCATCAATGTTTTATATATTCAAAATATTTCTAGAACAGAATGAAGAACTTCTTCCTACAAAACAAGAAATCATAAGTAACTTTAGTTAAAGATATGTCTATATCTTTAGCATTTAAACTGTAAATATCTAGTCTTAATTTTAATCACTTTTTTTAGTATTTCTGTAGGCATATCAGAGTCAAAAGAAATCAGTGAATTTTTACATTCTAAATACTCTGAATTGTAGTTTTTCTCAAAAGCTGGAAATTATACAGAAAAGGAAAAAAAAACAACAAAATACCAGTTAGTAAAAACAAGAAAATTAAGGTTGCTGCCAGAATATTTTTCCTGTTTTAAACTTCCTCCCATGCCTATCACAATGCTAGAAGACATTTTTCAAACAATTTGAAACAATGTTGAAAATAACTCAAACTGTAAGATGGTTTGACATACACAATCAGAGAATTACAGGATGATGGAGATTGGAAAGGACTTCTGGAGATCATCTTGTCCAATCCCCCTGTTCAAGCAGGGCAGCCAAAGCAGATTTCCCAGGACCACTCATTTTCTGTACTTTCATGGATGAAGATTCCATAACCTCTCTGGGTCATGGAATCCAGGGATTGACCACCTGCATCATAAAATTTCTTTTCCTGTCTTTGGGTAGAATTTCATGTATTTTCATCTGTACAAATTTCCCTTATCGAAGGGCACAACTGAGAGAAGTTAGTGACTGTCTCTTTATTCCATCCTCCCAAGTTTGTACGCATGGATAAGATCCCACTGAACTTTCTCTTCTCCAGGCTGACCACTCCCAGCAGTCTTGGTTGTCAGGTGCTGCAATTCCTTACTCATCTTCATGCAAGATGCACCAGGTTCAGTCTAGTAAGTTCATATAATTCTTGTACTGGGGAACCCTGTGCTGGACCCAGCAATTCACGGCCTTACAGTGCTGAGTAGAGGGATCACCTCCCTTGACCTGATGACAACACTCACTTTAATGCAGTCCAGGATACTTCTGACATTCTTTTCTGCAAGGGTGTACAGTGGCTCTTAGTTTGCCCACAAGGACACCAAGTGCCTTCTCTGTAGACCTGCCTTCTAGCTCATTTGCCCTATTTTGCACTGGTGCCTGGGGTTATTCCTTCTACCCAAGGTGCAGGATTTTCAGTTGCCCTTGTTGAACTTCATGAGTGTTCTGCTGGCCCATTTCTCCAACCTGCCCAAGTCCACCTGGTGTAATAGCTACTGGTCCCAGATTTATGCCAGCTGCAAATCTGCTGACAGTTCAGTCTTCCCTCATCCCAGTCATGAATGAGGATGTCAAACACAGTATCTGCCACTTTTCATCCCTAAGGCACAGCACTAGTGACTGTCTTCCACACGGACTTTGTGTTGTTGATACCAATTCTATGATCCCAGCAGTCCAGTCAGTTTTCAGCCCACACTACCAATCATTTTCCCTAGCCTGTATTTTGTAAGTCTTTCTATGAGCTTGTTAACCGACAATGTTAAAAACCTTGCTAAATTTGAGACAAGCAACATTCAGTGCTCGCCCTTCATCTGTCAAACCAGTCATCACAAAAGTCCACCATATTGGTCAGGCATAACTTCTCCTTTATGATTGTATGATAGTATGCTGGAATTTGGTTAAACTTGGCTATTTTTATCCTGAATTCTACAAAGCCACTCTTCCATTCTGTTTAGTTTAGTGAAAAGTTGGAACAACACAATCCACCTGAAACAAATATTGACCAGTTCTTGATAAAGTGATGTTTATAAGCATTTCAGCTATTGTTTTCATCTGTAAAGCAAGATTAGGGAAAACTTAAGTATCAGGGGAAAAGTACTTAAATTTGGGCTCTGTTGCAGCTAACAGTGCTAAAGTGAAGGTCTGCATTAAACTACTCTTCTGGGAGTTTTCCTTGTTCCTTCAAGGGTGTATGAAATATGTGCTAAAAAATTCATAACAGTATACAAGAAAAGATGTGAACTGAAATTTACGCCAGGACTTCAACCAAATTATTATCAGCATTTTCATATTCAGTCTTCATAATACTTTGTAGAGTTACATTTCTGCCAGCATTCAAGCTCTGATTAAATGGGGATTATATAACAAAGAAATATATTTTTTAATTAATCTGTCAAATGAGTCTCATTAACACAGAGTTTCATCATAGTAATTACTTAAGAACCAGGCATTAGAATATTTAGCATCTAAAAGGGTTCATCACATTAAAATGTTGTGAAAGTAACTTTGAATATAATTTTATCTCTTTTTTTTTTTTTTTTGCAAGATAGAAATAGTAGAAAACAGTATGTAATAAAAGAACAGCAAGAAAATAATGGAAACAAAAAGTCAATAAATGAGATTTCTAGCATTTTGTTATTTTTTTATGCAACAGGTTCTAACAGCAAACATAAATCACCTAATTGCTAGATGTTGTCCTTTTGAAATGCCTCAAGCAATGATAACTATGGAGGCCAGACTGGTGGATCTCTCTTGCAATATCTCTGCAGTGACATTTAATAATATAATGCCTTTGATCATGTACTTGTCATATCCATACACTTGTTGCTGTAGGTTCAAAAAAGTTGCATCAGGAATTTTCCTCTTTCAAAAACTGAAGGAAGCAAGTAACCAATGATTAGAAAAAATATAAAGGCTATTTTACAACCTACATCTTCGTTGATGCCAGAAGAGACTGCGAGTATCTAGATGAATCGATACTAAGTTTTGGGGTAAATCCTGACCGTTGCTGATCAGATTTAGAAATGTACTTTCTAGCATCAAAAAAAATTAATGTAAATTCTCTCATGAGTAAAGCTAGTTAATCCCAATACAGAAAACAAGACAGAACTGATTAAGTGTGAGATTTATTACTTAAAGCTACCAGCAGTACTAGCTCCTGTGATCAAGAGGTAGCATATGTGAATTCAAACCACTGCTCAGATGAGCTGCTGTACATTATAAGGATTTCTCAACAGTAATGCCCATCATTACTGCATTTATGCCATTAGTCACTCCTAACCTTAATAAAAAATTATAGGGTAATGTTGAGTTTTCTTCTACTCTTTTTTCTAAAGTGAAGGTGGAAGTAAGTTATAGGATGCACCTCAGTGGAAAAGTAACTGTTCTTCCTTCTTTAATGATTGTGGGAAGGTAGGTTTTTGGAAACACCAATCAAATGGAAACTCAAATTTCTTTTTCCCTGTCTCAGCCTTTGAAATACCTGCCTAAATTCAATGGATTGTCTCAAGTCACACAGAGCACATTCTAGAGAAAAGGCAAAAAATTGCTGTAAGACCTTGTTGCTGTCTAGTGAGAGATAGAATTTATGAATTATGAATTTTGGTATTTTTAGCGGATGGATGATTTTACTTTTACTATATTGAGAGGTGTAATGGTCTTAACATTCATAGTGAGGAATTATGGTTCAGTAAATGCTTTGAGGAAGGTGCATCACATGGCAGCCTATTTTCTTAGAAAGTCTACAAAGAACAAAATAAAACTCCAAAAGTATTGACTTCTTCGAACAAGAACAGGAGAGTTTGTTACGAAGACAGGAAGGCTAACTGACCACGTTATGGAAAAAGGGAAATTAGAATCTGAGGAGATGCTTCTAATAGTCGATGACAGAATAAAATATTTGATATACAAAATAAAATTTCTGGTATACAAAATAAATTGCGTACACAAAAGGGGATTTGGAAATTAAGAATCCTACTACAGAGGTCCTCATGTCAAAGCCACTGGAATGTAAGCTCAGAGGTAGAAGTGGAAGTTTCTATTCGGAAGTCTCATACTATGTATGAAATACTGTTTTCAGGGTAGCTTGACTAGCACATGGTTCAATATTGTTTAAAAAATGAGATATGAAAGTGCATTTTATCTTTCCTATATTTTCATGGAGAGAGGGGGGATATTCCTGTATATGCTGTCTAAAGAAGATATACTTAAAATTTGTTAAACCTCTATCAGTTTCCTTTTGCATTCATGTGCCTTTATAGAGTTAATCATGTGAAAGCATAGTTTACTTAAGAAGAGGTTTAGAGGAAGTGTGATTAAGCTAATACTGTCTTAGAGAGATAGCTTTTTGAGAATGAGTATCAGTCAGAGTATTTCCAGAGATTTTAGTATGAATGCTAGCAAAATTCCAAGGAATTCAGGCACATCAGAGGAATTCAGAGGATACAGCTGGGTTAAGAATAACTTTTTAAATCATCTCAATAGCCTTTCTTTATGACAAACAGCTTGTGTTGACCAAAAGGAAAGAGGCGAAATGCTAATTCCAAGATAATTTCCTTAGTCTGTTTCTCGGTTCTTTTTGCAACTCTGTATCTTTCCACCTCCTCCCTCTCTTTTTTCTCATGAGATGTAGCTACTTGTATGAATATATAAAAACTTCTATCAAGACCACGACTGCCTTTATCCTTCCTCTTATTTGATCCCCATTATTCTTAGAAAATGAGTTCTTACCATCATTCAGCACAGTTAGGCCAATCTGGGGTCTCCATAACTATTTACAAAACCAATTTCTTGTTTCCCTTTAAATTCCTCTTTAAAACTCTCCTTTACATTTATGCCTACATCACCACTCATTTGCCAGTGCTGATCTCCTATCTCTGCTCTTCTGCTTATGGGCACTGCCTTCAGAAATTGCCTGTAGTAATGGGGAACAAAGAGACATGGACCCTCTTATGCATCCGAAGGAGTCACTTTATTGTAGAAATCACCCCCCTTTTACACCTTTAATCTCAACCAGACAAAGCCAAAACTGACCAGAAGAAGGGCACCCATTGGCTGCCTCAGCTGGAGTCTGCTGTCCACAAGTCATAACTCCCTCTCATCCCCCAGCCATCCATCCTGCAGCTGTGCCTTCCCAACAAGGTCTTCTGGTGAGCATAAGCCTTAACAACTTTAACAATTATAACCCCATATCCCACAGTTGCCAATATTTTTCGCGGTATTTATACGGTATTTAAACAATCAGTACGGCTCTTTAGGTAGTGTTCATCAGCCAAATGCTATTAAAGTAATCAGTAGTAACTTTGTTAGTCTAGTTCTAGAGGTTTGGAGACAGGATTTGAGCAGGTAGATGGTGTGCAGCTGAACATGATATGTTATCCAGTGAAAGCAACAGCAAATATGGCTAAAGGGTTGGTGACAATCAGAGATTGCTACAAGAAACTATTTCTTTCTAGCCTTTTATTTCTGTAATTTATGAGTCTGATTATTTAAGATAGTAAGAGGTAAGCCCTAACAAGATTTATACCCCAAAGAAAAGCTGCATACAATTAGTCTCATCAACATCAAATATCTCAGTTACTTATAGTTAAAATATACCAAAAAAGGAAAACAATTATGTTTATTCAATCAAAATATCCCTTTCATATACACTTGGAAATGTTTTATTCCTCAATTATTAGAAAACAAAAGTAAATAAAAGGAAATGACAGGAACTGATTTACAGATTAATTTATGATCTAATGATTAGTGGGAACATCCTCATATTTTGCTCCAGATGGGATTTGTATTAAGTGAGAGCTCAGAACCGAAACACAGATAAGTACACTTAACAGAAAAAGTATTTAGCTGTGGCTGCCTATATGACCCACAGCATTTGCCATTCCAGGTAGTGAAATATCATGGATTATATTCTCATAAAGCCCTTTACTATACCTTGTTCACTGGTCATACCAATCAGTTTATTCTTTCAAAATCTTGATATAAGAATTAAAAACATGTGGCTTTAATAAAATACTGATTTTTTTTCTCACCACAGCTAAGTAGCTCGGGCAGAACCCACACTGATGTGTCCAAGTTTTGAACTGCATCTCACTGCTGTGGAACATCTGTTTGCACTTGACCACGTTAGGTTGCCAGACACATGATGAAATTAACTGTGGAACCAGGGTCAGACCCTCCAAGTTGCTGTAAGCAGCTATTTTTTTCTAATGGTTAAGAAATGTAGAATATTTATGGTAGAAATAACCTAAGATTTCATCTTTTGCTGTGGTTCATATTTATTTGAAAAACTGAAGACAAACACAGTTTAGTACCACCTTCATTTGGCTTTTCCTATGGCTGGATTCTGTACCTGGGATAGGGCAACTTTGGAAGAACAGACAGACTGGAGAATCAGAGGCTGGAGAGAAGAGCTGTGGAAAAGGACCTGGGGGTAATGCTTGACAGCAAGCTGAACATGAGCCAGCAGAGCCCTGGCAGCCAGGAGGGCCAGCCTGGGATGTCCTAGGGGGCATCAGGCACAATATCATGAGCTGGGCAAGGGCAGGGATTGTCCCCTCTGCTCTGCACTGGGGTGGCCTCACCTCGACTGCTGGGGGCAGTTTTGGGTATCACAGTATAAAAAAGATATTAAGCTATTAAAGAGTTTCCAAAGGAGGGGCATGAGGGGTGATGAAGGGCCTTGAGGGGAAGCCATACAAGCAGTCACTGAGGTCACTTGGTCTGTTCAGCCTGGAGACGAGGAGATCGAGGGGAGACCTCACTGCAGTCTGCAGCTTCCTTGTGAGGGGAAGAGCAGGGGCAGGCACTGATCTTTTCTCCGTGTGACCAGTGACAGGACCTGCAGGAACAGCGTGAAGCTGTGTCAGGGGAGGTTTAGGTTGGATAACAGGAAAAGGTTCTTCCCCCAGAGGGTGTTTGGGCACTGGAAAAGGCTCTCCAGCACCAGCTTTGACAGAGTTCCAGAAGGGTTTGGACAACAGCCTCAGACACATGGTGTGACTCTTGGGGTGTCCTGTGCAGGGACAGAAGTTGGGCTTTGATGATCCCTGTGGGTCCCTTCCAAATCACGGTATTCTATGATGTCTTGTCCACTTCTGTCTCAAACAGAACATGATCATATCCTGACAGAAGAACAATTTTAGGCAAGGAAAAAATCCAACAAAATTCTTCTTCCTAGGAGTAGGAAATACTTAAATAGCATATTGGCTATTTACTATTTAACTTTTTATCATTTTTCTGAAAATTATTCCTTTCTATTAGTCAAATAATCCAACTATATTTAAGTTCAAAAATCCTAATTAATGTACTTGTGCTTTTGTATAAAAACTTTCTACATGACTAGCAGGTAATGAGATTATGTTCAAAACTAGGAACAATCATTGAAACTGGGTCTATCAGTACAGCAATTACATTTGCTGTATTATAAAAATTTTCTGGCCAGAATATCCAAGCTGACAACTAACAGTAACTAAGCAATTAGGGACATCTGTTCTTCTCTGCTCCTGAAATCTTTTTTTATAAATAGATTTGCAATACGTTCTCTTTCTTTCAGTAGAGTAGGGGTCTTGTAAATCTTATTTCATATAATCTCTTAAGAATCAAATCCTGACAATATAAACAATAAGCTTAAATTTTTTAATATATTCTCACATTTATAGGAAAGCCTCATCTTTTAAAATGTTGTCTTTGCATATAAATACACATCTATTTAGTTAAATATGTCTCATTGGTTGAACCCTGCATTGACATATTCTTTCTGTTTACAATAAAGTAGTTAGGATTACCTTTTTGCATATATAAATTTTGAGTACTGTGTAAAAAAGAAAATGTGAACTTAGAGGGAGAATCTACTGAGTACCTCACTAGGGTAATTTACTGTTATACACATGATATTTTACCAAAAACTATGCTGTATTATTTCTTACCTTCAATACAGTCCCGCTTTGGGCAGATCACTGTTTTCATGTCTAAGAGATCTAGGGCTTTACTGGGAACATGGGATTTACTATTCAGTTTTCTGTGACCACTCTGCTTAATCTCATTCTCTAGACACAATAACTTCCCTATATAAACACTAAAATGTGCATCTAATTTACGACTACTTGTAGACTTGGAACTTATTGAATTTATGGCCTAGAAGAGTAAAGACTGTTGTCATCTCTGTGGATCAAAGCATTTCTTTGTTAGTCGGATGAACTCATAAAGAGCACTGCTGATGACAAAATTCAGAGCCTTCAGAGCAAGCCCTCTGAAAGTGTAAAGCTGAAGCATTATTCAGAGCTAAGGGAAAATGGCATGTCAGAATCAAAACTAATAAGATGTTTTAACTTTCTATATGCAGATTATAATGAAGTAGAGGAAAATTTGTTTTCTTTCACAGCAGTTTTATACTGATAGCCACACTTTTTTTCTTGTTTCCTAACTATACAGTCCGTGTTGCCAAGGGTTCCCATATTTTTAGAGTGACAGGGTGAATTCAGCACTCTACTTTTCAGAGGTATTATAGTGCTGGTAGTACTAATGGTACTATTTCCAAAGAAATAACTGACAGTCACAAGACTATCAAGAAAAGTGTTCAGGCTTTTTCTCCTCATGGAATCGTTACTACAGCATTTTCCCATATGTATAACTTCACTGATGTCTATATTTTATAACACAGAGCCATTTTTAGTCAATATATCATCCCTGCCTTACTGCACAAAGTACTTTGACACAGAATTGTATGAAGATTTAAGAAATCTAACTCCTGAATCAAAAGAGTTAATATTTGCATTCACAATCTCATTAGCTTTTGGGCTCTTGCAGTTAAAATGTAGGATATCAAAAGATGACTCATGTATACAAAAAAAAAATTGTTTGTGAAGTTGTTTATCAGATAATATGGTTAAAGTACTGCAAGACAGAACTACAAGAGAAAACTACATGAGGATATCTAAGTTAATTCTAAAAACACATTGTCTCTAATAGAAAGTGGCATGGTCATTCTAATGTGTTGTTCTGCCTTGGCTGTGGTGAGTCATTTCTCAGCAAGACTAGATTCTTTAGATGTAAGTCTGTAGAGATATGCACAGCTCTCTAGAACTGATTGAATGAGACTGCTTTGCATCAGCCTGCTATCTCTGTGATATTCCACTTTGTTATGTAGATTGACATATAAGGTGGATTTTGGAAGTTTTGTCCACTGTTAGATGTTTCATGGAACATGATAATTCACAGCTCCTACATAAACTATTAAGCTCTTTAATGCAACTCTGAAAACGCAGAAGTTGACAGGCCTAAGGTCACAAAGAGAAGGAGAAGGCCAGAGCATACTCAGAGTTGTTTTTATGACAACACAATCCTGAGTATATGATGAATATTAAATTTATTTATGAGAAACTAAATAGAAATGTGCAGGGGAATTATTTGAAGATGGGCAACAAATACTAATCCTTACCAAACGGTTGATCTAGCATAAATTTGTTTTACAGAAGACTCCACCCTTTAAGGGCTGCTGTCTGAACTACTCAGGGTGAAAATTATCCTTGAATGACTTCTAGGGTCAATTTTTACATAAGACTTGTAGTACGCTTCAAGAATCTCTGCGGTTTTCTTTCTTAACTAATGTTATAGGAATACAAAACCAGATAAAAGAAATAATTTGCAACAGCTTTTAAACCCCAAGTTTGTATAGAAATATGACATAGTACATTTGCTCTTGGCAATAACTTAAAGGACTTAAAACCACACAACTTGTGTAGAAGTCCTAAAGAACTGTAAGGACTGAGGTGTGGATAAAGAGGATCTCCCAAGAAAATCTGGGACTAGGAAAAAGTTCATTTATCCTATCTAACCAAGGTGCTAAAAGAGAAAATGTGTTTTGAACTGGGACTGTGCTATGTGGGTGGGAGGGGAAGAGGTTATGTTTTGGGAAATAGTTTTGTCTAGTAGGTAACTTTAAAAATATAAGGTTCTACTTTCTGTGATTTCCAAAAGGAGATTTTGGTGGAGGGGTGGGGGGGAGACACAAAGAAAGGAAAAGCATTCTCTTTTCAGTTCACTTTCTCTAATACCCTGATTGTGATGAGATTGTTCCAGCTGGCAGATACTAGATCCTCCTTTAGCTCTTGTGGTAGCTGCCCTTGCCTGACAACCAAGTGCCCACCAAGCCACTTTATCCCTTTCCTTCTCAGCAGCATGGCAGGGAAAAAATAAAATGACAAAATATCTTGTGGGTCAAGGTGAAAGTGATTTAATAAAGAAACAGCAAAGGTCATGCATGGAAGCATGGAAGCAAAGGTAAACAAAGTGATTTTATTCACTACTTCCCATCAGCAGGCGATGACCAGCCACTGCCTGGCAAGTAGGGCTTTAGTACTCCAGAAGACAAATGCAGCTTTTAGCACTGAACAGGTGCCGTATGCTATGGAATATACCTTTGCTTAGCTTGGATCAGCTCTTTTGGCTGTGCTTCTTCCCAAACTCTTGCCCATGCCTCAGCCTTTGGACAGGGGACAGTTTGGAAAGACAGCCTTGGTAGTGTGCCAGCACTGCTCAGCAGTAGCCAAACGCTGGTGTGTTATCAACATCTTTCCAGCACCAACACACACCATGGCAAAAAGAGGGCTGCCATAGGGAAAAGTAACTCCATCCCAGCCTGAATCAGTACAGCCCTGCAGAATTTGAAGAGAATTCATAATTTATTTCCAGTTCCAATTTATTTATTTTTTATATTTATTTATTTTAATCATAAATCTTTAAAAATTAATGAAGCAACGTGTCAGTGGCTTCTGTTGGAGGGGGCAGGGTGGTCCTAGCTCTGAGAAATGTTAATTTGAATGTTGCTTGTCTGCATGTAAACACAACTCTGACATAGTTCAGATTTACTGGGTTTTTTTTTGCAGGAGATCTATGATTTCTTTAAAGGACTGTTAAATTACTTTCCATGCCTATGAACAAACATATCTGCAAACACGTTCAAGTATACAGAATTAAAAACTCAATACCTTAAACAAAACACCAATTCCTTCTTCCCCAGATTAGGCAATTTTGTCATTTCAGCTACTATTGCAGCAGAAATTTTTTTAAGTCTTAGAGGCATCAAAATTTTCTCAGGTGCAAAATGGTTCAGCTGATGAAATTGTGACAACTTCTCTTGTGAATTGAACATCCAGCCCTCAGGAGGACTTTATAATCCCCAAAATAAAAGCATTTCCTCCAGTCCTGACAGCTAAAATCAGGGTCTGAAATGTTCATCCTATTGGAGGACTAGAGAACAGTAGATTAATCTCTTCCATAATTCTGAAAAGGCCTGAGGTCAAAGACATGTATCTTTTCTTGCTGGCAATCCCTGTAAAATAAAATCACAAGTTTTTTCAACAGTGGAGCCCATCACTGTATAAAGCCCATGTAAGTGAATGTATGCCATGCCTATGGAGTTTAACTGCGTGCAGAGAAGCTTTTAAACAAGCATGAATACACCACCAAAGCTGATCGTCCTGAAGGTGGACCAGTTACACAGGCAACAGGAAAACTAATGTTACTTTTTCGAATATGATTTTAGGAAAGATACATCTGCCTGGACAAAAACAAAAGGCATATTTACGATTAATTTCTTAAGAGGTTGGTCAGACTTAAAGCTTCTGGAAGAGACACATAACTCGGCATAGAAAATAAATGAAAACACTGATGAACATCAACATCTCATTACAAAGCAATGTGCACACACACACACACACACACACACACACACATTCATATACCAAAAGACACTTACATTGCATTACTTAAATTGTCTAAACTGCTAAACACTTTGCATTGTACTGCAAAAGTACTCTGGAATAGCATGCTAATGGATGGAATACAAGGAAACTTCATGCAGCAAACCTTATTGCATTTTTAATAGGAGTTGCACAGGCTGGGAAAATATGTGCTACCACATCCATCAGCCATCATCAAACCACAGCTACCACATGTTCCCTAACCTCTGGCACATTAGGTATTATTCCCTGTATATCTTCACTTCCAAATCTGCCACATCTGACACATAAGTTTTAAAACTGAAGTTTTCTTTGTCTGCTCTGATTAAATTTGTTTTATCTCCTGTTATGGTAAATGTGGAATATTTCTTTCTCATTAGTCACAGCTAATAAAAGAATAACATGTAGTAACCCTTTACAATATTCCATTGTGAAAACAATGGCTTCTTAATAGCTCATTTTTTTCAATATGCAAATTTCAAATTCAAACTTTTAACATCAAACTAAAACAGATTCATTTTTTTAAACTATTCAGAGGTTTAACCGATTTAATTGTTGGGTTTTTTTGTTAAGATTGCTAGCTTAAATTATTCTTCTTTGTTATATTTTACTGACTGGTTTGAACTCTCAGCTGTCTTTTGAGCTAGGACAGAAATGGCAATAAAATGCTACAGGGTTTCAGATGTCAGAAACAACTGTTCCCATTGCATGGCTTTACATGTAACTTGTTTGTTTTACCTGCTGTTCTTCATGTTCTGCAGATACTGTTGCAACAACTCAAAGCATTCAATGCCTCAAAGTGTATATATATACATACATATATATATACACACACACACATATATATACTGCTTCTTGTGGGGTCTATAGGTTACAAATAAAAAAGATTTGCTCATACTAAGTGATTTTATCTAAGCTTGTCTTCAGGTGAAACCCTTTAATCTTATTTTAGCCTTATATGAATTGGAGTAGTTCTTATGTAAGGCATGAATAATAAATTCTTGTTTTTATAAACTTTTCTGGATCTACATGCTGCTTCATCAGCCAGAGGTTTTCTGCCTTGGATACAAGCTTCGGAAAAACATCCATAAAAATATTTTGCAAGGGTGTCAATTATGTGTTTCTACAGTAATTTTTACAGGGAACAAAACAACTAACAGAGAATATGGGTATGTATTCCATCTTTGATTTTTCTTTTTTTTTTTTTTTCCCCCAAACTTCCTAGTCACATAAGAAACTTGTGAAATATCTAGATGACTGTCCTTTCTTTTTATTTTGTTTGTATGTTAGTCATTTAGACTTACTATTTAACAATGTTCTCATTTCATCTTCAGCTAGATTTCTTACCATTTCTTTATTAAAAAAAGAATTGCTATTACTGGGATATTTCACCTTTCTTTATGTATAGCTGAAGGGTGCTCTGTACCATATCCTTTTATCCTTAGTTTGATAGAATAAAAAGAGCAAGTTTTCACAGATGTTTCCACAGTTTTTCTCAGGCTAAATGAATTTTTTAAAAAAAAGTGGGGATTAGCAATGCTGATCTTTGCTGCAAGTAACATTGGTACTTGGATCAAATACAATAGTTTTTCCTTTAACTGTAGATACTCCAAAACGCTGTGTTTCAGAACATGGGAAAACTCAGTCTTCAAGTTTCTGTTTTTTGTGTTTCATTCTGACTGCGTAATGATTTAAGGAAGTTATATTCAATAGTTCTGCAAAACATCCTGTATTTGATGTTGTCTGTCCATATTGCTAATTGGGAAAGAAATGCTTGATTGAGTGGCATAACAAATCTGTATCTCAGATGAAAATTCCTCATTTTGCTCTGTGATAACTCTCAAAAAGAAGTAAGGCATAATACAACCTTTTCATCAGACAGAGGCTTAAAAGTCTGCTGCAGGTTTTTTCTAGTGACAGAAGAAGATCCCAGCAGGGAGGAGGCTGTGTTCAAATGCTTTACTTGGTTAAAAATAAAGGATTGAAAAAGCAGTTCTCCATTCTTGACAGATCCATTGATTTCTTGAATTTTTGGCAGGTTTGTTATGGCAGATGTGCTCAGTAACTGTAGGGTATGCTCATAGCTACTTACAGATTTTTGGAAACTGCTGTTTCTGCTAAGTTATTCAGTTAAGAAGTGGAAACCCACATTTTATAATAAAACTTGATGACATCTGTCACAGCTTGATTACTTGGGTTGAGGCAGAAACTTAAGTCCTTTCATACGAATAAACAACAGTGTGATAGTTTATATGTAATGCTGCCATCTATCCAAAGGCTCAAATCAGTTTTCAATCAAGTCTTGAAACAAAAAAGCTCCAAATAGGTATAAGGCCAAACCTTTTCACCATGACGACGGTCAAGCATTGGAACAGGTTTCCCAGAGAAGCTTATGTAGTCTCATTCTTTGAAATTTTCAACCTAGACTGGTTAAAACCCTCACTGATATGGTCTGACCTTGCTTTAAGAAGGACTTCTTGAGGTGCCCTCCAACCCGAACTTGCCTATGATTTTGTAAAAAAACTATTTTGTTCCTGATTTAGGAACATCAGTGTATTATTATTGCTCTATAGAAGTTCTAAGTCAACTGCATATCATCTTAATCAGATATTAGCTAATATGACACATCCAATGAACATCTCTATAATTTTACCTATTAAAGTTCTAGGTTTTGGATTTAATATTGAAAGAAAATTTTAAAAACTGATACAACCTTGGGATGAATCTCCTCCTAATCTGTACTTCTCAAACTTAGGCAACAGAAATTAAATTTCTTGAGATATGATAAGGAAGTACATTGAAATACCAGACTTCTATTAATAGTCTGGTTTTGGTCTACAATTTTATACTTTTCAGTGCTAATCCAAAGAAAGAAATTATTACTGTTCCTTTTCTCGTAGTTAGTAATTCAATACTCTAAGAACATGAATTAATCAGAGAAGGATAAGATCAGAGTGTAAGAGCAGCCATGACTACAACAAAATGTTCACATGAGTTGAGATGTCCCCAGAAACAAGACTGAGTTCAGACACAGAAGAGTAACAGAGGAGGGAGAGGAAATTCTGTTTTTCTTGAAGAACATTTTTAGTAACAACAGTGGTAGACAGGCACTACTGAAATTCCAAAATATATTGAATTACTCTGTACTCTAAAGGGAAGGGTAAAAAATATTTTATAGCCGTTCTTCAGATACAGAAACTGCAGAGCACAATGTATACCATAATTTGTAACAGTTCTGCTTTCATGTACCAGCACTACCTGCAAATTGCCCAAAGTTGTCATCTACATGACTATTAAATACAATATTCTACAGAACTGGCATTGAAATGCTAGAGTTTTGGGTGGATTCTAGGAGGTTAAATGAGTTTGTGGTGTCAAGGAATCAAACACTAGTTTATTATTCATCATGTGACCAAAACTTCCCTCTAGAGACTGAATTTCTCAAATAACAATGGAGTCCATTAAAATGTACTGAAATACAAAAAAAAAAAAAAAAAGAAAATAAAAAAAAAAACCAAAACAGATTAGGGCTATAGGAGAAAATTACTTCAGTTCATGTGAAAGGTAAATTGGACTTATCCAAGATTTTTGCTTCTCATAAAGACAGAACAAAAAGGAAATATATGCCAAGAATTCACAATGTTAATCTCTTTAATTTTTCATATTTTAACTAAAAAATAAAGAGGAATAAGGCAGTTATCATTACACTTGACTAGCTTGAGGCAAATTCTCTTTTTAACCTTAAAACTGGGTAACTTTGGAGCATTCATGTAGAACTAAACTCTTTATTCTGAGTTTTAAAAAAATACTTTCAATGCCAGTAGTAATTTAGAATCTATTTTGTGGAAATGTGTCCAGTGTAATTAACTGTTCATTAGATTTTATAGGGGTCCTCAGGCATATAATATTTATTACAAACTCCATCTCTGGGTACCTTTTGTTGTGTTTGGCTGCCAACAGATGCATCTAATATTAGGATATTACATTAGCATCTAACAGTAGCTTTCAGAAGTTCCTCAAAACACCAAAAAAAGAAGAAAAATAAAGAGGAAGAAAGTGTCCAGTTTATACCAAATTGACCTAATTACTACGAGTTTCGCAAACACAATAATTTTACTGGGCATATCCACAGGTAGCCTACACAGAAGTACACTGGACTTCAGGGTTTAAGTATAATACAACTAAATAAAAAGACCAATTCTTGTCCTGAAAAGCAGTTAGATGAGATGGAGCTGGGAACAAGTACTAAATCTTTCAACAGCCAAAGTCCCTACAAACTGCTTCCTGCAACAGATGTATTCTAAAAGTGGAGGTGTGAAAAGTGTATTTCTAGTACCCTTTAAAGGAAAGCAGACAGCCTAACACAAACACCCCGTATAGGAACGACTCAGATCAGAAGTCTTCCTTCTCTCGGAGCCCATACTGATCTTTGGGGGTCAACAGCCCATAAGGTAAAGGATGCTATGACCATGACTCTTTGCAATCACACAGAGAAATTATGAGATGAGGCAAAGACACTGACTACAGTGTCCAGGCGGACTGATCCATTTACATTTGGTCACCCAAACTGTGAGGGACGGGCGATATTTTAAACTATTCTGTTGTCATACAGGGTGCTATACACCAACAAGGCAATGACTGTTCTGTGGAGGTAGGTTATTTCCACAGGGTACAAAGAGTGTTTTCTCAGCCTGCAGGTCCATGAAGACTGCCTGCACTGTGGGCTGCTGTGCTTCATGGTGCACTCTCTGCGTTGTGCGAGGGGCTCCTCCTAACCACACTTGACTCACCCTGCCAGACACGGTGGGGCGAGCTACAACTACCAGATACCCTCGATGTGCGCATCTCTGGAAACTTGCCATGAGCTCAGCTGGTACCAAGGCATAAGGAAACTTGTTGGTCTGCAGCAAGAACAGAATAAAACAACATGTGATCACATGAAGAGTTAGAAAACAAACCAGCTTTTCCATAGCCTGAATTTATGAGGTTTTAGGAAAAGTGATGCCTGTCCCATGGTTCTTCTCCTCACTGTCCCCAGCAAGCTGGTTTTCTCTTTCTGGCACTTTCTCTTTCTGGCCTCTGTTGTGTTCAAACAATCCAGAGTGCTGAAGCAGCCTCACCTGGGACAGTACCCACAGCTATGGGCCTAGAAGAGACCTGGGCTTGAGCTAGACGAGTGCTGGTGGGTGTGTTAGCCAAGTCTGGTGGGGACCATGTTGACCCAGCGCCAACTTGTAGGCTGACTGCCTGGTTTTCCTGAGCCTAGCCGCATAACTATGCGCCCACCAAGTGTTTTCTGGACCTGCTCCTGACCCACAGATTGAATTCCAGGCTTGATTTCAGACCAACTTCCTCACTATACTATTGATCTGGACTGGTCAGTGGCTGCCATTCATGTGTCAGATATGCTCCCTGGCTGCTCCATGTGAACCCTTGCCATTTCCACCCTTCATCCCAGAGGGAGCAGCTGGCCTGGTGGCCCAGGCATATTTTCTTTGCCAGAGTGAATTGAGACATGCAATGCCTGCTCTGACAGGCTGTCAGCCCCCCAGCTCCAGCGCTGGTGCTCAGAGCAGTTCCTCAAGGAAGCACTCTCCAAGGAGGCACCCTTGGGGCAGCCCCATCAAACCAGTCAGAGACACCAGTGTGTTCCAGGTTCTGTGCTAGCAGTAATTTGGGAAAAGTTTCAAACCTGGTTTTAGTGTCTTGGGTCTGATTTGGGTTTGGGTTTTTGGTTTTTTTTGACACAGAGGTTTTGTGAGGACTTTTGTCAATCTGTTCTGATTTAAAAAAAGGAGCTCATGACGTTTCTGATGGATCTGGCCAATGTCAAGGCTTGACATCCAGTCTTCCACTAGCAGGCTGGTTTTGACTCTCAGTGCTGCAAGGGGCTGGTACACCTGCTGTAGTCTTGTAGTCACATTTAAGAAAATACTTCCATGGCATAAGCACAAGGAGGTGAGTGGGAAGAAACACTCTAGAGTAGAGGCATCATCTAGAGCTTGCCGTGCATATGAGCATATGTTCTCAGCCACTGCCACTATGTTTGACTAAAACTTTTAACAGGTGATTTTTATGCTCAATGTTTCTATTGCAGGTCTGCAAGAAGCATAAGTTTGTTTGCCTGAGAACAGGGTAAAAAAGTAAACTTAAAATGCAAGTGTTGGAATGAACAAGCGGTGCTTACTTACATAATCCTATGATGCATCATTTGCAGATCTGCCCAGACAAAGCTTTTCTTTGTATAATAGGCATCTGCTTCAAGAATGGCCCCTGACAAGCCCTCTGAGAATTATTGGTAATTACACTAAAGGCTGCAGTACTAAACACATCCTAAAATACCAAGCAATATTTTGCATCACTTAAGGCACTTTCTTCTATTAACTACTTTCATCATTCATAAGTGAATTTTTTCTTTGATAATCTATCTGTCTTTCTTCTAATCAGCTATTTGCAAAGTGGTTGATTTTATGGGAGATTGTAACTTGTGGATTTAAGCAGTCTAATGTTGTGTAATGCGTTATGAAAATTCTGAACTCAATATCTGGTGCCTGTAAGATGAACAATTATCTTTACAGGAAGCTGGAGGATAAGAAGGAAACAGATTATTACAACATAAATGCTAGTTACAACATTTCACTGCACAACTTGCACTGAGAGCTAAGTTTCTGGTACCATAACAAAAAGAACAAAAATATTTAAATTTAAGTCTCATCCATGTTCCTCTTCCTCGTCTTTGTCCCTCTCCCTTACATCCACATGCATGCACGTCTTTGCATCCTGTTTCCTCACTGTTGTGGCTGCCTAAGTCATTATTTCCACATGAAGCACATTGAGGAGGTGGCTAGCAGCCACTCAGCAGGAGGCAGCTCCCGAGAGAGCTCTGGTTCCTGAGAAAAAAAGGCCACGTTTCACCACCATGGTATGCTATGTATTACATGACTCCACAGCTGAATCCTGAGAAATTGAACATGGCAGTCGCCTGAACACAACGCTGTTTTGGGAAAACTGCATCTTGAGTGCAGTGGAAATGCCGATACTCCCCTATGGCAAATACCCTTGAAAAATTGAGTGACTGAAAACAGTCCTTGAAAGCATTTAACAGCTGCAGACAGACTCAGAGCATAATAGCCCTTTGATCTTGTGTATGATGGGAAGAGCACCACTGGGAGCTTAATGCCATCATTTTATGCAAATGTCATGGAAGGAGACTCCATGTAGTTAAATGGTTCCATCTCAAATGCAACATTTATGAAAGCCATCACTTCTTCATTACCCTCCAGGTGGATACAATAGATGGTTATATAATAGAAATTAAATCTAAATGTTATCTTTGCGTTTGGAGAACTAGAACTCTTTAATTAGAAAGAGAAGTGTCTGTGATATATATAAGCTTGTTTGCAAAAAGCTACTGTTGAGAAACTCTGGCTGGAACTAATAATGCAAACCCTATAATATCATAAGGAAAGCCCCATATAAAGTAGCAACTGAAAATGCACAAAGACAAACCACATTTATTGTAAGAAAAAGAAAAATCTGGGATACAATTTCCATTTACTTTGTGCAATCTTATTGTGGCTGAAATCAGCAGAATTTTTTTACAAAATGGGCTCTGCAAATAAATTATTTTTGAAAACATCATTGTCAATGTTTACAGACAATGCCTTTATATTGAAGAATAGGATTTCTCCTACCTGATCTTGAAGGTGAAATAAGAGCAGTACTGACTTCTGACACTGCTCTAAATTAAATCTCTTTTTTTTTCTTTTTTTTTTTTTTTTCCTGAGACTTCAAGGGTGTTTTCTATTTTATTTATCTAAATAAAAATATGTTTGCTTGGTTATAACTTTCTGGTCTTTCATAGGATGAGAGAGTTTTAAAACTCCACAGAAACAACAATGATCATCTGAAAAAACTGCATCTTTTAACTTGCAGCAAGCATATTTTACAGTAGGGACAGAAAATGTTTTTACTGCACAAAATAAAAAACCAAAAAAACCCCAAACACATTAGGATCAATATGTATAACCTTTAATGAAAATAATGCATCCAAAAATCACAGAACCAAGCTGCGCACCTCTGTATTTACTGAAACAAATTCCAAAGTCAGAAATAAAAACGGAAGTTAACTAGAGAGAAAGATACATCAGCTAGGAAACACATAATGAGAAACAAAAGATAAAAAAATTGCTCCAAATTGCTTGCTAGTAAAAATAAACAAATAATTTAAAGGAATTTCTGCATAAAACCCCTTGGTTAAAAATATCTGAGATCATAACATTTTTGGCCCAGTCCTATGCAGCCAAAAACAAATCAAATTAAAATATAAAAGTTAAGGGTCAATTCTTATCCTGGACACAAAATCTCTAGGTTTTTTTTCTCTTGCTGTTATTGCTACAAGGTACTGATTTTGACTTTAAAAAGTAAAGTAAAGTGGATATCATTGATATGTAAGATTTCTACTTTAAGCATAAGGATTTGACAGCTGTAGATGATAACTCACTGCTAGTTCCAATTTGGATTGATCCTGCACTTTTATTGACAAGCAGCGTAGTGAATGCAGCAATTCGACAACTGGGACCCACTTGTTAGAGCAAAAGCAGCGCTTTAGATCATAGTGCAGTTAACTGGCACTACTGCTCAGAAATAAAGTGTTGATAGACTGGTCGTGCTGCTTCCAGTGGAAAGTCTATGGGTTTTATTTATTTGCTCACTTATTTTTGCAGTTGCAGTAGTAGAAATTGCAGTAAATATCGCACATTAGCAAATATAGAAGTGTGGGACTGCAGTAGGAGCCAAGGATTTGTGAACTGAACCCTGCTCCAGTGGGTTAATGACATACAAAGCCCTATATGATTTATGACACATATGTCTGTGTTGCCCCCAATACTAGAAGCAACCAGCCCTGCTCATGACCCATTCTGCAGGAGCCCCAGATCCTACACTATGTGTCCCTCTTAGCTTTGGATTGTGGGATGTGGCCACTGACCATGCACATCCCATTAGATTGTTACTGTAAGAACGATGGTGTGCTACACTGATTTCTTTTTTCCTTGTGTGCCAGAGCACATCAGAGCACAGTAAAACCCTTCCTTGGCTCTTCTTCAGAAACCTTTCCTAAAAAGGAAAGAAAAATAAATCTCTCCTCTGTTCAATTTTTTTTTACAATGTTTATAGAGCCTGGTGTAATTTTGATAGCTCTACTGCTCTGATAAATTTGGTTGCAATTACACAGTAAGTTCAACAGCTATTGAGAAAGTATTAGCAAGAGATAAACATGCCATCTCCATCATATAACTGAAATTATATCTGCCAAATCAAATGCACTAGGAAAAAATGGGCTATATTAGGAAAAAAACAAAACATTAAATCAGTTTTAAATAATTTGTAGCAGAAAACATAATTGATTAATCAATTTTAGCATGATTTAAAAAGAGATGAAAGATCAAGAAGGCTTCTCATAAAATAACAGGCAGCACACCTTTTTCTATTTATTATCCATTTTTAAAACTGTTTGTAAAAAGCATATGGTTGCTTTTGCAAGAATATTCACTTGGGAGTTTTTTTTTTTAATTTTCTCAGACCAAAGGATTGATCTAGTACAGAAAGACCTGAGATTATTCCCTTTTTACATAATGCTGACAAGCACAGTATGTTTGCTAAGGTAATGCCTAATAAAAATTCAGTTGGAGAGCCAGCCCTGGTAATGCTGGCACACTGGAACAGCAGATGTTTCTTACTCTAACATAGCTGAAATGGCTCTTAACTATATGCCAGAAATGAAGAGCACAAGGGGCAAAACTTGACAAGAATATGGTATTGTGATTCATAAGAATTGGACATCATAGAAAGGCTCCTGAGAAAATGGAATTGTGTCCTTAGCTCAGGGAAGTCTTTTGTCATGGGCTGACTTTGTTCTCATGCTCTTTGATGAGAAAACCTTTTCATAGTGTTTTTAGTATTTTTTCCTGCATCTTCTTTTAGATATTTCATTTCACGAATTAAGATTGTATACTTCATGTTCTGTTCTTAAAACCATACAACTTGGTACTATTTTTGGCCCTGAACCCTGCTCTAACAACGGGTTGAAATATTAAATGAGACATAGATCAAGGTTCAGCAGGTGGTAATCCTGCTATCCATAGATGCACTACCACTTCTGGGACTTGAGCTACTAGTTCTGCCTACTGCCTCCCTTTTTCAGGAGGACACACCCTACAACTTTGAGCAACACTTAGGTCTGATGAGGAATTCCTGGCATCCTTGTCAGGGCACATGATGTCAGCTACTGCATTTCTGTACTGCTTAGCACAATGGAGCTCTGTTCTTGGATGTCCCTGGGATGCCATCCTGATAGAAATGATAGTATCCTTTTCTGCTCTCTGTCTGAATTTCTCTGAGAAATTCTGAATACTGATGGGATTACAGACAGAAAAGCCAAAAGTTTGGCCTTGAGTTTTATTTCTTGACATACTTCTCAAAATTGATTTACTGCCTTAAATGTCATGGGCCATTGTCAGGGTCCGCTAATGGGTGCGGGGCCCTGATGGTTTGTTTTAGGGATCTCAGAGTACAAAAGACACAACAGGGGACAAAAATCAGTATGGTTAAACAGAAATACACTTTTATTGAGTGCCAACTTCAGTATTGCAATAGAGGGGAAAGAAGAGAGAATAAAAGGATAGAAAAGAAGGAGAGAAAAAGAAATGTGGGATATAGCTACCAACAAGANCTGGTTATAGCCGTGTACCGTAGTTCCCGTTGTTTCAACAGGACATACATCCGGGCCTTGGCGCCAACCAGGGTAGCCAGTTCAGTTCTGTACAGGCTCCAGTGAACACAACCTGTTGACAGGACTTGGCAGATATCCCACCTCAGCCAGGCCAGGGCCCCCCCTGCTGCTCCCAGAGTCTCAGTCCTTGGGGTCTCAGTTCTCAGAGACAGTCGTGAGGCAAATGAGGGATCTTCAGACTGTCTCTTACAGCCATGTCATGCATTATAGTGATTTTCACAGGGCTTTTTTGCAGATCCACCAAGAAAGGAAGTATAGAGAAGATTCATTATAACTTGCACTCTGCTTTCAGCTTTTCAGTAAAGGAACAGTCATATGAGTAACTGCTGGTAAATATTATCTTACCTTTCTCACATTAAAATATCTTTCACCTACAACCTAAACAAGACATATCAAATTACTGCATTGTAAATAATCACTTTCCACTCATCACTCAAAGCGCTTCTTCCTCTATTAGTCATTTTCTTTCCTTATGAAATGTGTAATTAACTACCCAGGATGAAATACGGAGGCCATTCCAAGTTCTGAGCAATGGCAAGTTCTGATATTTATGTGAACTTAGTGTGTTGTCAAAACTCAGTAGGATTTCCTCTGTTTTTCTTCTTAATTATCCTAAACGGCAAACAGTTGTAATATTGAATAGTCAATGGAAATGGGTTTATTTTTGATTTGCAGAAGCCATACATCAATCCCTTGAAATCACTAGATTTTTACATGGGTTGCGCTCCCTAACAGAGCTGACTACAAGCTGTGGGCTCAAAACACCATTTAAAAACATATTTGAAGAGATAATTATTTCTGTGTTGGGTAAATAACACAGAAGAAATAGAAGTGTTCAAGTTTTTGCTGTGTATTACGAATATGCTGTAAGTTGATAATCCCAAATTTTAACAGAAATCCCTGTCACATGTTCTTTCAAACAAAGGAACTGCAGAATCATAGGAATATGGCTGCTGTGAACATGAGGTATGGTTGGATGGGGTTGTGCTGATGTGTATCTACCAAGAGGGAAAGAAGCAAGAAAGCATCACTGGGCAAAGCATCACTGGGCCAAGCATCACTCTTAGATGACTAACTTTTTACTAGAAAAAGAAGTACCTTGGGAAAGAAAAAGCATTAAAAAAACATTAGAAAGTAGTTTTTGTTGCTTATATCCACAGCAGAATTCACAACCCTGTTTATCCCCATGAATGAAGAATTCAGATTCCAACACCTGGTTAAAAAGATTCATAATGCCCACTACTCTGGAAGGACATGGACATCTCTAGTCAAAAAAGCACCTGACAGGTAGAATTGCACTGGCAGAGATAAAGCTCAAGAGGTTTCAGGCAGAAAATAACTTGTAAGTATGACACAGATTCTTCAGCCCTGCCATATTCATTAGAGTCCTGACATGGCTTCTGTTGATGCTCTCAGAGTACTGGTACAGCCAAGAGGTAACAGTGGTTTGGGAGACAAGTCCCAGGGTCTTATCCTCCAGTTCCCATGAGGCCAAGAACAATGTTTTCTCGTGGTTGGGGGGCAGACAACCGGCTATGGCATGCAGAGCCCAGAATCATCAGGGTTTCCTGGCTTGGACAGGCCTGACTGGAGAAGCTATGAGTGAGGTAGAGCTGTTTTAGTGCAGTACAAATGGTGTTTTACCATTATGATTAAAAGCCCACTTTGGCTTGGTTTTAAACTGGCAATGTAGGATCTCCAAACCTGCCTGGGCAAGCCTGTGGCATAAACAGATTTTAGCTTATTTTAGCTACAATATCTGTTACCTAGAAGTTAGGTTTGATATGTTACCTTTAGTTTATAGTGACAAAAAGTAATTATTCATAGTAGGTGGAATTGCCTAGAAAAAAAAAAAAATGGCATACAAGAGTATAAACACAGAGTGGTACCAGGGACATTGAACTGAACAGAAATCACAATGGTCAGTAACTGGTCTCTACAGACATAAAATCTTTTAAATCAGTTTACACTTACAAAGACTACAGAAAAACAAGCAAGTGGAATTATGAACATAACTGAGAACAGGTTAAGGGAATACTTGCAAAGTCATTGAGAAAATGGATAATCATAAATACAAGTGGACCCCCAAAAGAAGCAGGAGAGAAACCCTTCTACTTAACCCAGAAGCATCAAACTCTTGCTGGGCTCAAAGTGGGGACATAGACACCTTGCTAGCACCCTTCCCTATCTCCTCTGCCTGAGAAAGAGTGTCCCACAACCTTAACCACCTTGAAGGAGACTGGAGAGTGAGCACAACCCCAGGGAAAGTAAGTAGAGACTAAAATTCTGTGTGTGTGTGTCTCTCTGTGTGTGTGTGTGTGTGTGTAAGTAGCTGGGTTAAAGAGACTTTCCCGTATCTATTTGGACTGTGAATGATAGCATTGCATTACTATTATAACTCTTTATTTTAACTGGGCTATCAAATTGGACCTACCAAAAATTCATAGCTCCATAAATATACATATATATATAAATATATGTAATGAGTTTCCTTCTGGAAACAGGATTTGGAGAGTTGCAATGTGCATCAAGCTCATCCATTAATAATAGCCCTCTCTTCTTTATTCACTCAGCAAACTTCCACACCAAAAAAGCTCTGTCACTAATCACCAGGGAAGGAGAACACCACGTGGCTGCACAGCAACTTGAGCCAACACAAGACGGGAAGTGGAAGCACGCAGCCAAGGGCAGGGAGAAGGGAAACATTGTTATTTTCCAGTGCTTTCTCCTTGTATAAGCTCATCGAACTTTTCCGTTTCTAAAGTATCATACATGCATTCAAGTGCAACTCTGAACATTTACATCTACAATGTGGAAACTTTTAATTCTTTAACAAATATGTAGGCCCATGAACATTATATCTAAAATTTCTATATCTCTTGTCAGTAGTTGACCTGATTAACCAGATAGAGTGGAAAAACATAAAAATTCAGTGGAAGAAAGTGTGACAATCTAAAATCAAACATATCAGGAAACAATAACGATCAGTTACCATATGTAAGTGCTGCACTTGGGGCTCTTTTATGTTCTCTTGAATTATGGTAGCTTGGTGTCACTGTGAATCCAATGAGTCTCATAATCAAAGGTAAATACTGTTTCTCAAATGAAGAATGGAAGGTATCATATGTAGTGTAAAAAAGATGCACTGCCGGTTCTGATCCTCAGTTTCTCTGCCCTAAAATCTGTTACTGGCTCCAAAGACACTAATCCTCAGCTTCCAATGCACCCCTCCACCACCTGCTGTAAAGCCCTGTAGCACATCAGCCTTTCAACTTCACACCTTCATTTTTAGCCAAAAAGAGAAATTAACAAGTTTAATTAAAGCACAATTGCTGTTCATGCTTTGCATTTATTTATTTTCAAAGAAACCTTTAGGCATTATATATATGTGTGTATTTTGTTTAGGTGTATGTGATATATATATTATATATATAATATTTATAAATATGTGTGTGCAAATGCATGGTCAACACAGGCAATGCATTATGGGCATTGCACATAAATATATTTGTGTGAGCATATATACACATATTTGTGCGTGGAATAATACTATGTACATATTAGATACACATATATTTTACATATATATTCTTTAGTTTGTTGGCTTTTTGCACTTTGACAGGAATCTTGCAAATGAAATTATCAAAATTTTCTGCTGTGGAGCTCCCCTGATTATTGAAAAGTATTACAGTTTCTAGCTGAAGGTCCAGCTAGTCTCCAAAACTGAAGTTACATAAATGACTAATAGCACTTATTTAGCACTGACATGTTTTCCTGCCAGAAATAAATGTTTATAACTTTCAGATTTGCTAGTTTGATTCCAAAACAACTTGGGGAGGCAGTAAACTCCTTTTGTAAACTACAATTACTATGGAAAAGCTCATTACTGCTAATGTTATCGAAACCTTACACTATTAAAGTCCTTCAAAACCATTCTGAGATACTACCTTTGATAAGAGTTCACCTAGATACCACTCGGACAATCTAGACTGACTGAAAACTGTGTTGTCAGTACAACATTGTGCTAGTTTGAAAGCAAACTAGTGAGAGACTTCGAATCAGAAAATACAATTTAATAGGAAAAATAAAATAAATGTAGTAGTACAAAAAAACAACCCACTGACAGAGTCAGGGTACAAACCTGACCCCCTGACAGTCAGGGGGTTTGGTAGAAGTTCAATCAAATGGTGGCTGCAGTTCTCCTGGAGTGATGGTTCCGTTGAAGCAGTGATTCTGTAGAGGAGGTCTGGTCTTCCTCTGAAGAGTCCAGTGGAAAAGGCTGACTGTGGTGTTCCAAACCTCAGCTTATATTCAGGATGGAATGCTGGGTTCCTCCCTCTGGGCGGAGTATCTCACAATGGGATGTAATCTTATCAGCTATGCGGTGATGGCCCATTAACAGATGATGTCCCCCTGGAGGGAGGATGGCTCTGCTGCACCTGGTGTCAACAGCTGGCCCATTAACAGAAAGATAGCCCCAGGAGCTTATCAGGGATGAGTCATGGAGGGGATGGGGAACACTGTCCCACCGGTTCCAACAGCTTATGAAGATGGTAACAGAATACATACTTTTGGATACATCTTACACTGTAACCTAGGACAAACATTTATCCTTACATAATCTGTCAACAAGAGTGTTTGTTTGCTAACAAAAATTACAAATATTTCTAAGAAATCCAAACAAATTCAAAAGGAATACCAGGCTCATAAATATAAGATAGAAGCAATGAAATGTTTCAGGTATCTTGATTAATATGTCCTTTGTCTTTGGAATGTTTTTTTATTAACTACTTAAAGATGTTTATTGTAAATCTTGCTAACTAAATTTCAGCATTCATCGTTTCAAAGTAGCCACTTGGTCATACTGATCATTCCAGGTTCACAGAGTACAATTTCACCCTAAGATCTCTTACAAAGCAGGAGAAAAGCTCATGTGCACAGAAGATGTTATTATGGGAATTGAAAATAGATAGTTCTGACCAAAAAGTAAGCCAAAGTGAGCTGTTACTCTAACAGATGATCCTTGAGGGTACACACTGCAAGAAAACTATTATGTAGTCAGAAATATGTTCTGAAGTGTCATACACATGTATATCTTGCTGTTATGGCTGACTTTTCTGAACTAAAATAAACCTCTGTTATTGAAGACTTCCTCTATTCATTGTTTACTGACAATGAATGCAACAGCAGTCTCTTCCTGCTTCTCTGTAAATGAAGAGATAAGAGGAGCAGGATCATACTAAAACCAATTTGAATGAACATTTATAAAATCATTCCTCTTTAGAGTACTTTGAAAAATTAGATAATTGCAATCCTCTTTTCTCTCATTTTTTTCCCCTACAAATTAATGAGTGACCAATTCAGGTGACCATGTAACAGTCTGGGGGGGGGCAGGGCGGGCAGTGTCACATGAGATTCCTAATGTGTAAGGGCTAGAGGAGTTTCAGTGTTTCTAGTTTATGCATTATATACATCCATAATTTAAAGCAAAAGAGTAAAGAATACCATACAAAGACCTAACAGGATAAAAGCTGGCCTCTTCTCTCCAAGTAATCAACTGAAATACAGCTTATCTGAATTTTGCAAGTAATAGGCAATATGTGAACAAAACCAAACCAATATGACAAAGACACCAACAATAGGTGCTCAGATTATGCAGTCACTACATTCTTATGATATTTTTTTTTACATTTTGGATCATCTGATTTAAAAGAAACAATTGTCAGGCAAATATTTTTCCTAATGAATAATACAACATATGCCTTTATTTTTTCTATACCAGGAACTCAGTTTTAACACGGATGATAGAGAAGTGCATATTTATCGACAAAAACACATTGCTGAGAAAGTCTCTCAGTGCTTGCACCATCAATTGCTGTTTGAATGTCAGGGCTGGCCCACTGTAGCACACCTGTAACCAACCCCAAAGACCTAGCATAGGGGGAGGGGCTTAATTAAATATGACACAGCGCTGTTTAATTTTTCTCCTGAGAGCTGTTTTAATAAAACACCAATGTCTGCAATACTGTCTGTCCCAGACATCCTGTCTTCAAAGTGAAGTTGCTATAAAGATTGTTTGTAACAGCACATCTTCACTTGCCAGACCAGCATAGCATCAACAACAGCTCTTACGTAATACAGAGCTTCAAGGCCTTCTGAAATTGTACAGTTAGCCTCTGACACGCCTTTTGGACTTGAAAAATTTCTTGTTCTAAGTTTTTCTGAGAGATGGAAAAAGTGATTTCTTATAACAGTACCATGTCCTGCTATTTACGTGTCTTAAATTGGTGTTTATTTCCAGGAAAAAGTGCAGAATAAATGTTCTTTCTCCTCACCAACGGAACATAGGAAACATGGCAGTAAATCCTTTCCATTATGAGTCTAACTTGGGTGGATGTATAACAGCACCCTTAATGTCTCAATGTCTTACGATCATTGACTCCTTACATCTCTATCACTTGCACTTTTCTTCTGAAACACAATATTACATAAGTAATTTTGAAGTCTTATCTGTCCATTTCTTTTTTTTTTCCTTTAATTCCCAGTTCTTGAGTATTATGTCAGTGGCTAATAACATGTTAATCTGTGCTCTTCCATAGCAACCGTGCTAAATATGGATCTGTGTCTGACTGCATTCTTTTTCAGTATGCATTTTATTAGTCGGAATATTTTCTTTCTGTCAGCTTATGACACTGGGTTGTAAGAACTTACAGTTACATATCTAAATCCATATTTCTTTGTAAGCTGCCTAAATCATGCCCACATCTCTCAACAAATAGACTCCTGTGAATATAGCACAGCTAGAAAAACCAAGTGAGAAAATCAGGAACAAAGACCATTTACCCTCGGTGGAGGAATAACAGTTTTAGGGAATGCTTAAACAAACAGCATATCCTTAAGTCCATTGAGCCTGGTGGGATGAACACACAAATCCTGTGAGAACTGGAAGATGTCACTGTCAGGCCACTTTTCATCATCTTTGAAAGGTCATGGCAACTGGGGAGATTCCTGAAGACTGGAAAAAACCAAATGTTTCTTCAGGAAGAGCAACAAGGGGGACTCAGATCTGTAAGCTGGCCAGTCTCACCTCAATCCCTGTCTAGGAACATGATGGAAGTAAAAATCCTTCCTGCTTTCCAGTTTGTTCTTAGAGATTAGATTATAAACCATTCAACATTATAAATCCAGTCACGTTCAATAAGATCCCAGATGCAGCCAATAGTGAGGGTTATACTATATATCTCTGTTCTCATTCGTGATCACAGATTCACAAATAGTGTGGTTTACCAACCCAACGCTTTAAGTATGGTTGAATGCAACAGGAACTTTCGTGAGCACAGATACACAAATAGTAGGAGCAATAGATTATATATTCTTTTAGACTGATGGTGATAAATTCACTAGACTTGAAAATATAAATGTATAGTGCTGTGTACAATTGTTCCTGACTATAGTCTGATGTGGTTGGAGGTGCAAACCTTACCAAAGAAGTGTCCTTGATTTGGGGAGGAGAGATGAGAAAGCCTACCAACTTGCCTGTGAAGTGGTCATATTCTCATTCTATGCCCCTGAGGATTTCAAATTCCAATTTATACGTTTGGGAGAGCGAAGGTGAGACTGTGGTCAAATATTCTGTTACTGCCATCATAAATGTTGGGAAAATTAGAAAAAGAAAGATTACAAAGGCTGTGGGTCTTGTGCAAGGGTGGCACAAAACAAATCTTAGTATCACTGCCTCCTCCAGCTGGCTGATTGCATCGCAAGGGGTGTCCAGCCTCCACCTGGTAACATCTCAGGCCCCCAGCATGCCACCATGTCCACAGGAATCCTATCACTGCATATCTCACTGCATATCACATGGCTGCACGCCCCGCTCCCACAAGGCTGTGGAGTGTCCCCCTCCATCTTACAACATGCTGCTGTAAAAATTACCTTTGGCCTTTAATTGCATGTTTTGCAAGTTTTTAGAGATTGTGTCTGCAACACGCGTTCATTTTCTACACAGTTTTAAACAACAGCAGCATTGGTTTATAATCAGATTCATACAGACTTAGTAAAGACATGAAACTTTCTCATATGCTTTATCTGTTCAAACCAATTATATGTATATACTTAAAGTAGGATTAATATGACCAAATCCTAATAAACAATAAATAAAGAAGATTAATCATGCCTATTCTTTTCCATTTTCTCAAAGGCCATCTTGTTCAACACAGATAGAAGCATTTTTCAGTGGAAGTTTCAAAGCACAATATCTTAGGCTGAATCATACTTTCAATTGTCATTAGTGCTCAAAATTCCTAAATCTCTACGTTTGCTCCTAATTCTTAAGAAGAGAACTATATCCCTCCATGGAAGTACCTCCAGAGAACTACATTTTGTACTTCTCTCTGATTGGGAATTTGAACCTTTGTAAGTTTTCATTTTCTCAGTCTTTATCTTCGCTGCATGTCTGTGGAGAAACATTGGTCAACAGCATCTGCAAGGTATTGGGTTAAGAAACAAAACTGAATAAAAATTTTCCAGAATAATCGGTCTCATGGGCATTCTGTTCACCTGTAAGGTCAAACACATTGATGGTGATCTCAGCTGTGCTGTGATCTATGGATACATGCCCTGTCTTAATTTCTTCCAGACCCCTTTCGTCTTTATTAAGGGTTTCTCTGTTCTCTGGGAGACATTTTAAACTACTTAATTGTCCTGGGCTTCTGAACCCACAGTGAGGATATCCTTCTGACAATAGCATAAATCTTGGTGCATGGCCAGTCCAATAACAGCAGCTCTTTTCCTTTGCACTACAATATATCTCTTTAAATGTGTTATTCAGCAGTGTACATATTTCACATGCTCCTTTAGGAGGAATGTGGATATGTCAGCTTCTATTGTTTTAATCTTTAAATATACTAATAACTCAAGCTGCTGTAATCATCCACTCATTATGATTTTCATAGTTTGAAAATTTCACTTTTTATTTAGGAACTAGTTCCAAGTCTTGCAGCAATTCTCCCCTCTCTAAATTTGTCTACAGTGCCAGATGCCGAGAAAAACAAAACCAGGAGAAACTAAGCCTCTCTGGGAGAGATTGTCTATATAAAGTTGTGGTGGGTGGATATCTACTCCACAGTGGACCTCCATGGGCTGCAGGGGCACACCTGCCCCACCATGGCCTTCGCCACGGACTGTGGGGGGATCTCTTCTCCGGTGCCTGGAGCACCTTCTCCTCCTCCTCCTCCATCCACAGTGGCCTTGCTGTCTGCAGGGCTGTTTCTCTCAAATATTTTCACTTCTTCCTCTCATCTGCTGTTGTGCGTCATGTTTTTTACCCCCTCTTTGTAACACTTTCACAAGGATGTTCCCCACATCACTGACTGGATCAGCTTTGGGCAGCTGGCTGAATCTGGCTCTGTCCAATGTGGGAGCAGCTCTGACATCTTCTCACAGATGCCACCCTCGCAGCTCCCCCATCATCAAAACCTTGTCACATAAACCCAATACATTTTGGCACAATGCAGCACCTGAATGTCTAGTCACTTCAGATCTCAGCTAGGGTATGCCCTGTTAATTCATAAATGGAGGGTCTTACCTTGAAAGTATTTGTACTTGGTCAGATCCAAGCCATAATTTTGTCTTCCTTAAGCCTTGGTGAATAGTCCTTGGTTTTGTCAAATCTATCATACTCAAATCATTAGTGTCTTCTACTGAGTTAACTGAAACTTTGTGAACCCAGTCAATGTTACATGACAGTCAAAAATAAAGCTGCCTCATTCAGTTGGCCAGCCATGATCTGTTGAACATCTCTTACAAATTCCAATAAATACAGTGTTGATGTTTAAGTCTAAGTATGTCGTGATTCATGTAAATTACTTGTTCTTTGTTCTTAAAAAAGTTTCTGTATCTATTCGCACAGTTCACAAACATTCATACACACACATAAATATATACACATATATTTTTTCCATAACCAGATTATGCTTCACTAGGAGAAAAGCTTTTACTCAAGAGAATTATAATATATATATACATATATATATATATATGCTGAATTAGTTCTTGCTTAACCTTAAGCTCTTTAGAAATTGAACATGTTTTAAAAGAGTTAAGTATATGGTTAAAGTGTGAAATAAGTTTCTGAATTAACTCTAACATCCCAGACAAATTCTAACTCAGTCAATTATCTTCCATTGCATCTTCTGTTTCAGTTCCACCTTTTTATGCCTGAGTGAATGATTATGGAAAAAGTAAAGTTAATTGTAAGCACATCTTAAGGCTAAAGACAGAATTAAAACTGTAAGGTACAAAAAGGGGGCCGACATAATAACGTGAAGGCAAATTTATTTCCAGTGTTTCCTAAATTTTAAGAGCATCCCTTTGCAACCTAATGATGATATATGGACAGAGTTGCATTTAGGTTGTGTACATACAAAATACAAGGTAAAGATGACCCTTTGATGCAGTTAGACATGAAAGACCTACTTGTCTGAGAATTCAAACTGCTTTAATTCTCTGACAAGCTTAAACTGAAATTGGAAGTGACAATAGGGACATGTTTTGTGTTTAAAGAACAAAGGCAGTGTTAACTTTTAGAACAGAGAACAAGGTACTGCCTACACTAACAGCGTCTTTAAAGATGCCAGACAATTCTAGGAAGTTTATCAAAAGTATCCATTTTTAAAGAACAAGAATATATAGAACATCAAAGAAAAAATCTTGCCAAGATTTTAATTAACTTCTGGAAATAGTGAAACCTGCCTTTAATTCAGATATTTTTAATTTGCCTGTTCATCTGCTATTACGCCTAACAAATATATTCACATATATACACTTGTTTGTGTAACTGCTTCTGCATAAGTAATGTAGCCATGGCATATCTGTGAGTGTTTTCAAAATAGAAGTCCTATCATCTCAGTTATTTGGATTGTTTTTCACATGAGAGCTGTGCTTGCTTTTCAGTTGTCCCATAATTAGAAACTCGTTCTTTAAAAGGGAAACCATTAGAAATGCTTCAATTTCTACAATTAATCTGTTATCCATCCTCTAAAAATATGTCCTTTCCTGTTGACAGCAATGGCATCATGCTAACACAGCTTCTAGACAACTTTATGAAAGAAAAATAGTGCTATATTTAACATAATCAAAGAATGATGAATCACAGAATGGTCTGTGTCACTTGATGACTTGACAAGTTACAAGCATGGCAGCTGCACTTGTATGTTCTTTCTTAGCACAGAACATAGCGGGAAAAATTACTTTTCTTGAAGTGAAGTTTAGACAACTGTTGACCCAAACAGCAACACTGGAAAATAATGTTTAGCTACCAAATTTTGCCTCATTCAGGTGAACTGCAGGCTTTGATCAATTCTCAAACGACACATGTCTGATACACTTTAGACTAGAAGAATTGCTTTGACACCTCTCACCTGCACATTGCTTCTCATGTTCAAAACATATCAGATCTACCATCCACTTCTCATACCAGCTTCCCACCATAAACCCCAAACATCAGTAACGTGCAGAGGTTCACAGAATCCTAGAATGGCTTGGATTGGAAAAGACCTTAAATATAATCTGTTTCCAACCCCTCTGCCATGGGTTGCCTCATGCCATCCTTCCTCTAAACCACGTTACTCAAAGCCCCATCCAACCTGGCCTTGAACACTGTGATGGATGAGGCATCCATGGCTTCTCCAGACTGAAGAACCCCAACTCTCTCAGCCTGTCTTCACAGGAGTGGTGCTCCAGCCCTCTGATCATCTTCATGGCCCTCCCCTGCACTTGCTCAAACAGGTCCATGTCCTCCTTACGCTGCCAGACTGAGACCTGGGCACACTATTCCAGGTAGGGACTCATAACAGCAGAGAAGAAGGAGAGCATTACCTGCTTTGACTCACTGATCACTAATACTAGTTCTACTACTTACTACTAACACTGTTCTAACAACATGGCTGTCATATAAAGTTTTATTTGCTAGGTTTTTTTTCTGAGTGAAGCAGAGCCTTAATTTCATTTAAAGACTGACCTAGTAACTAAATTATAAACCAGTACAACAAATAACTATAGGTTAATACAAGTATTAAATTGTCCTTTATTTAATTAAATATTAATTTAATTTAATTAAGGTTTTCTAAGAAGAGGATCAAATTGTAATTCTTAGACAAAAGTAATTTAAAAATCAAATATTTTGAAGTAGAAAATATAAAGCTTTCATTAGCAGGGCTACTGCACTCTGCCTTTTACTCAGCCATGGCTGTGCATCTTCATCCATCTTATCCTCTGTAAAACCTTTCACAGTAACACCTACATGAAAAACAGTGATGAATCTTTAAGTTTACAAATTCTTAATTTCATAGAATCATATTGCTTTCGGTCTTCAATAATTCTTAAGTCTTGTTTTTTAAAAACAAACTCTTAATTTTTCTTTTCCTGGAAAACATACAAACAAACAAAAGAACTGTAATGTGTCTTCATGCAGAAACATTTGTTATTATAAAAGACAGTGCCTATTTTGTTAAAAAGCTAAATAAAGACTGAATGCAAGACATAAGAATTTAACAGTGTCAGAAAATGTAATTAATGTCCTTCCTTAAAAAATTAACCAATAATTAATAAAACAGGTATGGGTTTTTAAAGGATTTTCAAATGATTTTGTTTTGGTAATAATTATTGAAAATCCTGAAAAGAATTTTTTCTCACATTTCTTCCATCTTATTCCCATTTATTCTGTTCTCATAGTATTCATTAAGACAGCACTTCAACGTGAAAAGGTAATTTAAAGTCTTGTCCTTCCTCCCATCTGCACAGCCACCTATGATTTTTGGTGTCAATAAATGAGTATGTCAGAGTGCAGCCTGTCTGAAGAAGTCATATACCTTCTCTGTGTTCAGGAGAATGGAGCCTATGTGATAGGAAGTCCTAGCATTATAAATGAATTCAGAATACTGTTCAGAAAAACATATATTCCGCTTTTTAAAAAGTATTATTAATTTACAGTATAGGATTTTTTTAACAAGATCATCAGATATAATTCTGATTAAATCCATTATATTTCACATGATTACTTCTTTTTCCAACACATCAAGTCATCAGTATTTGCAGAGAGGAGCAGCAGGCAAGAATAAGTTAAATACATAGAAAATAAAAGGAAAAATAAAATGCAGGACTCTAAAATAAGAAATTGTGTTGTTGTATTTAATAAAGTTCAGTGTTTAAGACCAGAAATATAAAACCCATTTTTATTTCAAAGCATGGAAGAGAAAAATTTGTCTTTCATTTTCTAAAAATAAGAAATGACCATCAACTGCTAATTAACATGTAATGCAAAGCAGTCTCAGCTCTGTTGTCAATCTGCTCATCTCTGGAAGGTCATTGTGTGCAAGCCCACTACAGTCTGCTGTAAGAATTGAGTCTCAACGTACTGGAAGTGCTGAAGTTCCCACATTTTCTGAGTGAACAAAATGATAAATCTGAACTATTGTTCGTTATGCAGCCGCAGTGCCAGCCTTTGGCCCAGCTTATGCTTAGTTAGTGAGGGGTTTTTATGCACCTTCTGAAATTGTGGCCTACAGGAAGTAGCTCTCATTAGAACTATATAGCAGATTACCCCTTTTATTCAGGCCTAATTAATCATTTGCTAAAATAAGCACTCTTCAATGACATTTCTAAGAATCAGATAAATTTCTGATTCCTTTAGAACATAAACTTCAGAGGAATTGGGTGCTTTTGTAATATTGCTTTTCTTTAAAATTTCCTAGAAATTAATTTACCTTANACTTTAGACTAGAAGAATTGCTTTGACACCTCTCACCTGCACATTGCTTCTCATGTTCAAAACATATCAGATCTACCATCCACTTCTCATACCAGCTTCCCATCAAAAAACCCCAAACATCAGTAACATGCAGAGCTTCACAGAATCCTAGAATGGCTTGGATTGGAAAAGACCTTAAATATAATCTGTTTCCAACCCCTCTGCCATGGGTTGCCTCATGCCATCCTTCCTCTAAACCACGTTACTCAAAGCCCCATCCAACCTGGCCTTGAACACTGTGATGGATGAGGCATCCATGGCTTCTCCAGACTGAAGAACCCCAACTCTCTCAGCCTGTCTTCACAGGAGTGGTGCTCCAGCCCTCTGATCATCTTCATGGCCCTCCCCTGCACTTGCTCAAACAGGTCCATGTCCTCCTTACACTGCCAGACTGAGACCTGGGCACACTGTTCCAGGTAGGGACTCATAACAGCAGAGAAGAAGGAGAGCATTACCTGCTTTGACTCACTGATCACTAATACTAGTTCTACTACTTACTACTAACACTGTTCTAACAACATGGCTGTCATATAAAGTTTTATTTGCTAGGTTTTTTTTCTGAGTGAAGCAGAGCCTTAATTTCATTTAAAGACTGACCTAGTAACTAAATTATAAACCAGTACAACAAATAACTATAGGTTAATACAAGTATTAAATTGTCCTTTATTTAATTAAATATTAATTTAATTTAATTAAGGTTTTCTAAGAAGAGGATCAAATTGTAATTCTTAGACAAAAGTAATTTAAAAATCAAATATTTTGAAGTAGAAAATATAAAGCTTTCATTAGCAGGGCTACTGCACTCTGCCTTTTACTCAGCCATGGCTGTGCATCTTCATCCATCTTATCCTCTGTAAAACCTTTCACAGTAACACCTACATGAAAAACAGTGATGAATCTTTAAGTTTACAAATTCTTAATTTCATAGAATCATATTGCTTTCGGTCTTCAATAATTCTTAAGTCTTGTTTTTTAAAAACAAACTCTTAATTTTTCTTTTCCTGGAAAACATACAAACAAACAAAAGAACTGTAATGTGTCTTCATGCAGAAACATTTGTTATTATAAAAGACAGTGCCTATTTTGTTAAAAAGCTAAATAAAGACTGAATGCAAGACATAAGAATTTAACAGTGTCAGAAAATGTAATTAATGTCCTTCCTTAAAAAATTAACCAATAATTAATAAAACAGGTATGGGTTTTTAAAGGATTTTCAAATAATTTTGTTTTGGTAATAATTATTGAAAATCCTGAAAAGAATTTTTTCTCACATTTCTTCCATCTTATTCCCATTTATTCTGTTCTCATAGTATTCATTAAGACAGCACTTCAATGTGAAAAGGTAATTTAAAGTCTTGTCCTTCCTCCCATCTGCACAGCTACCTATGATTTTTGGAGTCAATAAATGAGTATGTCAGAGTGCAGCCTGTCTGAAGAAGTCATATACCTTCTCTGTGTTCAGGAGAATGGAGCCTATGTGATAGGAAGTGCTAGCATTTTAAATGAATTCAGAATACTGTTCAGAAAAACATGTATTCCGTTTTTTAAAAAGTATTATTAATTTACAGTATAGGATTTTTTAACAAGATCATCAGATATAATTCTGATTAAATCCATTATATTTCACATGATTACTTCTTTTTCCAACACATCAAGTCATCAGTATTTGCAGAGAGGAGCAGCAGGCAAGAATAAGGTAAAATCCATAGAAAATAAAAGGAAAAATAAAATGCAGGACTCTAAAATAAGAAATTGTGTTGTTGTATTTAATAAAGTTCAGTGTTTAAGACCAGAAATATAAAACCCATTTTTATTTCAAAGCATGGAAGAGAAAAATTTGTCTTTCATTTTCTAAAAATAAGAAATGACCATCAACTGCTAATTAACATGTAATGCAAAGCAGTCTCAGCTCTGTTGTCAATCTGCTCATCTCTGGAAGGTCATTGTGTGCAAGCCCACTACAGTCTGCTGTAAGAATTGAGTCTCAACGTACTGGAAGTGCTGAAGTTCCCACATTTTCTGAGTGAACAAAATGATAAATCTGAACTATTGTTCGTTATGCAGCCGCAGTGCCAGCCTTTGGCCCAGCTTATGCTTAGTTAGTGAGGGATTTTTATGCACCTTCTGAAATTGTGGCCTACAGGAAGTAGCTCTCATTAGAACTATATAGCAGATTACCCCTTTTATTCAGGCCTAATTAATCATTTGCTAAAATAAGCACTCTTCAATGACATTTCTAAGAATCAGATAAATTTCTGATTCCTTTAGAACATAAACTTCAGAGGAATTGGGTGCTTTTGTAATATTGCTTTTCTTTAAAATTTCCTAGAAATTAATTTACCTTAACAGTCAACACAATTTGGTAATACTGCTTTGCATTAATGGACTCCTTACTGACAGCTGATTGTGAAATGTGATTTCTAATCGCCTTTCCACTCATTGCTTATGATAAAATACTGAAACGTTCCCTAGAAGCAAGAAATGGCCTAGTTTATGGTAAGTGAATGTACTGACCTGCTGAATCACCACAATTCAACTAATACTTTCACACAGGACAAGCACTGCAAGAAAGACAGACATTCTTTTCCTATTCCATGTAATCCCTCAGTTTGCAAGGCCTAATGTAGAAATCCAGATGGATGACTTCTGATGTTTGGTATACTTAGTTTGTTCAGTGCCCAAAACCCAGATACATTTCAAAGATATTGAAAAGTACGTCTGGAAATTAAAACAGACCAGGACATTTAAGAGAGAAGCAAAATTAAATTGAATATACCACATGCAGAATTTGTGGAAAAAGCAAGTTCAGAAAACAAAATCATGTATTTACTCAACTAGGACATAGGATTCTCACAAAAAAAAAAAAAAGTATTAAATTATACTTAGTTAAAAGAAAGGTTGGTCTATCCAGAAGCTGAGATAGGATAAGAAAGAAAGCCAAAGAAATGAACATTTTTCAAATTCATATAACAAAATCTTTTGAAGAATGAAACTCAAGTTCTAAAATTTCTGAATTTCTACTAAAAGAGAGTAGAAATACATGGCCTAAAGTGACTCAAAAGATAAATATTTATCAAAAACAGAAAAGAGCTTCATCTGCAAAACTTGGGATTTCACATCTGTTGGGAGATGAATCAATACAAATCCTGTCATGCTCTGAGTGTTTCCTGTAAAAGTGCTGTATATGCCAGGTTCTCTTTCACAAATATCACTATGTGCTATGTAGGCTACAGATTCCTCTCAGGTCTGCCTTATCAGTCACTTATCAGAAAGTGCCATAGAAAGAGACATTTTGCTGATAAGCACCAGGTAATTTTGTCCCCCAGATTAGTACTAATACATAGCCTAAAGGAAAAGAAAAGGCAGACCATCAGAAAAAAAAAAAAGGCATGCCAGCTGGTCTACTAAAAATATTTCCTGAAAATAGTTGGGGAGTTGAAACTACTGGGAGCAGGTCAGGGAGTTTTCACTCCTCACCTACACAGATTTAAGAGATGCAGCCCAAAGACAAGTAAGCTACATACACCTCTTAGAAATAGCTACCTTACTAATAAAAATAATTTTAAAAAGGAAACAATCTAAATAAATGCAATAAAATTGGAACATAGAAAAAAAACCTTCCCAAATTCTTAGTTATTGCTTCTAAGAAATTTCTGATTTTCCAATTCACAGAGATCTTCCAACAGACATTACAGTTTCAGGATGTTAGAACAAGAATTAATCTTATGTCCTACAAAAAAGAGAAGACCAAAGTTTATTTGTCCATAACCTATAGGAAATCTTGCCCAAGTGCAGCAATTAAAAGGTTGGAGCATTAAAAGCTAACTTCAGTCTTGTTTAACAATTATTGATAGAAAAATTAAAATTAGGATCACTGAACTGAACACTGTATCACTAATAAGTAAGCCTCAGTAAATTTAGTATGTCCCAGATGCTCCATTAAACTAAACGTTGATTTTTGGTACTGTACCATGGCTTCTTTCTTTCTTTCTATGGATTTGCTTAAGCTTGCTAATGAAGACTGATCTCAGTGCTGAAAGAGCATGAGAAAAAATTGTGCAGTACAGAAAACTGGAAATCAGGAAGCAAAACCAGATTAATTATTCATCTTTTTACAAGGTCTCACCAAAGATGGAAGAGGTTTCTCGACTTAGTTGTACCCAGCTAATAGCCTTCAATGTTTTACAATTTTCAAAACTGTAACCAGAGTAAGCTTTAGAGTATTCTTGACTTCAGTTTTCTTAATACAAAATCCTCTACTTCATTGCTCTTTTTGTGTGTTTGAGGTTTTTGTGTGGTTTTTTGTGGTTTTGTTTGTTTGTTTTGCAGTGGGATTTAATAAATTATCCTTAATGTTGATGTTCCAGCTATATTTCTTTCATTGGTGTTCTTGTAATTCTGTTAGGAGGTAATACCAATAAAAAAAACTTTCTTTGGACCAAAAAATAAATATATTTTAATGTAAAAAAATGTAAAAGTCTTTGCTTATATTTTTCTTAGTGATAATTAGAGTACCTATCTTCCTATATTTGCACAGCAACCACTAATTTTCACATAAAAGAGCCATCAGGCTTGCGTTACACAATGTTTTACATTTAAATACTTGTAAATAAATATAACAACATCGATTTGAAGAGAGGGATAATCAAATACTGGTAAATCCCATGATCTTTGACTCAGTAGTTAGATAGCATTTCAGGGTACTATGGGTTTATTCCAGAAGAAACTGGGCCATAATTTCTTGTGACTACTAACATCAAAACATCACAAACAGGACAAGAGAAGTGATGCATTAGTTTGTTACCTACATTCACAGACAGGAATTTGTTTATCCATTTAACCCTAGTTTCTGAAATGGAAATATTTCCCAAATATTTCTTAATCCTTACTAGCTACACAACTGATTTTTTTTTCTTATTTTTCAAATTTTTTTCCAGATTTGGGTCACAATGAATCACTGTATTTTCACATATATATTCATAGCATACTTAACGCTGATTACTAGGTAAACCTTGCAAATTGCTCAATTCAGTGTAACTTGAACTTACTGCTTTTGGGTTTTTTCAGACTAACAGGCTTTAAAAGAAGAAGGTAGAATGTAACCCAAAGTAATGAACGTTTTACAAAGACAATAAGTATTTCCATCTGCAAGCAGAAGGTGGTCTGTACATTACCAAGAAATCATGTAAAATACTTCAGTCATGAGTGTTTTATTGCACAGAAGCGAGAACCTGTGTGCCTTCACCGAGAACCTGTGAGAGACAATCTGTGTGCACTGAGAAGCACGTGCCTTCAAACTACACTTCAGCCAAAGCATCTTTTGAATTCAGATTTATAACCAAAGGCTATCTTTCAGTGAAGGCAAAAAATATTCACATATGGCATTTCTAACAAACATACAACGGCCCTGAAGACTAGGATTCTGCTCTGACAGAATTTGTTTACTTTTTGAAAGTACTTTCCAGTAAATTGGAAGATTTTGGCCCTGGCTCTCCTCCTATGTTCTTGGCTACCTCACTGCTAAGAGAATTAGAAAATTTCCTAAGAAGATGCAATTTACAAGATCATTTACAAGATTACTCACGGGGTCAGTTACCAGGCCATTACAAGACTGGGGGCCATGCTGCTTCCGGCAATGCAGCTTTTCTCAACCTGCTGCTCATCCACCAAATATCCTGGCAGATTTTCCCTATCCCAAAGAGACTGCTGTGTCAACATTGCCCAGAATTAATTGAATCTTCAAAAGTTCATTTGAACAATACACAATAAAGCCCTATAAATTTGCTTTTTAAACAATGCTTAAGAACATTTATTATCTAGTATACTGTTGAATCACTCAAATATGACTCAAGAATAATATAAATGATTTTCCTATGATCCTTGATATAATTAACTCCCATTTTAATCATAAATTTTCTGAAGCATGGGAGTAATTATTAAACAATTTATATACAAATATCTCTTTTAAATGGGAATATTTTTACAATTGAGATAATTTATTTTTATTTACTGATTTTCCTAAATGCTCCTTTCCTAAGATTATCTGCCAGTTCTTGTATGATGGCAGTGGTCCAGTAGGAAAGTTGGTGTCTTTGGTTCGAAATAGAGCATTTTAAAACCTGCCTTTAGAATACACGCGTAGTATCTGTTCTCTGAGATAGAAACATACATCACTACCACCAAGAAAGAAAGACCAGCGGTTATTGACACCACAGAGATTTCTTTGGAGTTTAATTATTTGATTCTCAGTTCCATAGTCGGTTGAAAAATTCGATCTCTGAAAATTCATTGACGCTCAAGTCACAGCTTCGTTTTTTGTACCAGTTTTAAAGTGTTCCATGTAAGTTACATACACAATATTTACATGGAATTCAGTTCTGGTCAGAATATAAAGATAATTTGGACTTCATTCAGTTCAGTAGCCAGCATTTCAAGGATAAGTCTACTGGAAAAGATTCCACCAAATTTTTCATGGAGGGCAGTACTTCATACTAATTTTTTTCATATATTTTTGACCTTAAAAGCTAAGAATTTTTATTTTAATCATATAAAAATGCAAAAAAAGAAAGAAAACCAAAGGTCACATCTTCAGTGTTTTCTTCTGAGAATTCAAAAAAAGCCTAGAGTTTATTCTAGTAACTTGAGATCTAACAGACCTACTAGAAAAATGGTCTGGTACACAACCAGGAGTGTTGACATCTACAAATGCAAAATAAAAGCTGAATCTCCAGAAAGGTCAAATAAACAGAGGGATTATTGAGATACTCTGAGGAGTTTAACATTTTGCATACTGTCAAATACCTACTATTAGCAGCATTAATTATTAACAGGCTAATTGCAACAAATTATTAACCAACAGAATTTCAGGATTCATCTTTCAGGTCTCTGAAAACTATTCTTCAGATTCTCAGTCTGTAAGGTTTGATTTCTGATACGTACCTTCTAACACACAGAAAAGTGTATATATTATTATTAAAGTCTTTACACATATTCTCCTTTTAAAATATTGCTGTCATCAAAGATCCCACATCCTGAAGTACGAGTCAACAGAATTTGTGATTAGCCTTATCAAAATTATATTCTCTCCACCACATTACCTCTGTTTTTAAAATTTCATGACAAATTTAATCTTTAAGCAGGATTTTGCATCAAAGTTAAATGAATTAATTGCTGACTCTAATGCTCAGGTACCTGCATAGTCAGTGTAACACACAAATTTTTTGGAGTTAATGTGTTTTTTCATGTGTTTAATTCATTAGAGATTAAAAAATCCAAACAACCCCTATGATTTAAGAGCAGAACAGTTTATATTCATGCAAGAGTTATGAAAGAGGAGATTTAACCTCAGGACCTCCTTTTCTTTCAAGTCCTCTTCCTCCAGATCCCACACAGTTTTCTTCCTCATCTGATTTCACTTATCTCTCTGTGTGATATACTTACACAGGTCACCTGAAAATGTATGCAAAAATTTCTATTATTAAAAGAGTTCTTCTATTTGGATAGCATTATTTCCAAAGGTAGTTACTCAAGAGGGATAAAAGAGCAACCAAAATGTAAGTAGAAGCACAATTTCCATTTTGAATGTTTTCAATGTGTTTACATAGTGAAAAAATCTGTGAGAATAGCTGTGACCATGACTTAAGAAATCTTTTTGGGAATACTATTTGAATAGGGAATACAGTGAAAACTCGACATTCATTATACAAAACGCTACCTAATCAAATCATATCTTGCACAACACATCTACTGAAATATTAGGACAACATTTTTCGTAGTTTATTTACTTACTAATCTGAGCGATATGGCAGGCTGACAATACTGCAACCAACACTTATTGGCTCTCATTCCCTTATTTTGAGAAAAAGGCAGGCTATGAATCTGTAATGAGTTAGTTGATTGGAAACTACCACCTTCAGCCTAGTGTTACATTCCTTTCATTTACTGTGGAGTGAAGACATGGGCACAATCAATTAGGATGCGGTGAGTACACTGCAAAACAATTCTTTGGTCACACTAGATTTCCTACTTCAGTCATACCATACCTTTTCCATGTGGCCAGTACAAATCTTTCTGAAAATTTCAATCCCCCCACAGGATTGGATCAAATGTGTTTTTTTCCTAAGAAGGAAAGGATACAGAAAAGGAAGAAAAAGATAAACTAGTAGAGCTATGAAAAATAACATACAGGCATAGACTCTCCTAAGGAAGTCATTCAAATGTACGAATAGCAATGTAAAATAAGAAAACTTTTAAATACA
>WAAE01006006.1:0-16098 GCA_013400495.1 Nicator chloris
ATGCAGAGCTCAGGTTCTCTGAGGGGAATGCAAGGCCAGCACAGGAGGAATGGTGGAAAACATAAAGCAGTAATTGAAGCACAGTTGGCATATATATTTCAAGAGAAATTAAAGGTGCTCTGGCAACATCTGGAACTCCTAAAATTTCTGAAAAATAAATCTAAGTAAAGTCTAGGCTTTAAGCTTCCTCTGCAGTGGCCTGTAGAAGCACAGTGTGTTAAAGATAGCTAACATTCTCATCATTCTCATTTTTATCCTGTGTGTATCACATTATACAGCTGTCTGCAGTTGGTGATACGAGCAGAATATATTGAATACATTTATTTATGAAGCATTTTGTGTTAACTTGTTCAAACTCATCACTAACTTTTAGCTTATATTGTCTTCATACTTGCTAGAAAGCATTTAATATCCAGATTGATAAATATTGCTCTTCTTAAATCCTGATTCACAATACAATATCTTGATGGCATTATAAGCTAGATTAGGACCTGATATTTACTCTGCTTCCCTTTACAGTTAAATCAGTTGGATGAGATCCTCCCCTCATTCACCTGCTGCTCAAATTGTCAGCTTTCTCACCACTGTTCAGTTTCTAGCAAAAGTGGTGAGAGTATGATGTTTTCTTACTGTCTTTGTGATAGTAGGTGATCAGATGACACAAGTCAATTCCAATCCAGTCTGGAGGCTGGACTTGGTTGGTTTCACTGCACATACAGTTTATGTTTGCTGATAATCACATTTTCTTGTCATACCACTGAAATACCCAATCTCAGTTGTACTAGTGTAGAAGTATAGCTAATATAACTTGCAAAATACTATATGGTGTAACAGCTCAGCCTTTCTTTCTTAATGGACCTAGCCTTGCCAGGGCTAAATCTTCACTAATGATGTAATCTTTGCTAGTGAGGCTACAAAAATACCTAGCCAAATAGTGCAAGATCTTACATACATAATAGTGAATAATCTGAGGTAGCTAGCAGTTCATTATGGTGTGGCAGGAGCTTGATGGAGTGCTGACAAATGGGTTGCAAAAATGACAGACAATGTTTCCAGAAAATGTGAAGTGGTGACATTGTTTTCCATTGTGGATTTGACTCAGAAGATTGGAACTTGACTTCTGGCCTTCATATCCAACACTTGTTGGCAGCATATCACTGTGTAAATAAACCTGTTTAGTTCTTTTATTATGGTTCGTTTCCTGGATCGTGTCAAAGTACATGAAATACATTTTAAAATTAAATTTATCTTTTATCTTGAACATTTTTATTGTTATTATTTTGATATTCTTCAGTCTGACATGTAAAATGTAGAAATACGCTTTTGATATTGTTATATTTGGGTTAAACAAGCCCTTGTACTTTCTGTGGGAAAAAATGGGAAAAGTTATCTGTATCATAACACAACTGAATATTTCTGCTTTGTACGATGCTGTGAGATTAGGTGTTCCTGCATGGCAGACTTGAATCTATCCTGGCTTACAGTTTGAACCCTTGACACCCCCTGCCCCATTAGAAAAGAATGCTGGAAAAATACAGGAGATGTACAAGCTGTATTTTGGGGGAAAATCTGAACTATGAGAAGTGATTCAGAGATTTTGATGACAGATGGGCAGAACAAGTTCACTTGTAGGCATTTTTTTGTACTCTGGATTGTAATAAAAACATTGGCAATCTTATAAATTTCTACTATAGAGCAATATATTAATTACAGGATATGAGATGTTCACATATCACTCGACTACTGAGAGAGAGAAGGATGTTGATTACAACAAACCAATATGGACAGTTAAATAAAGAGGCTAGCAAGGAATATAACACTCACAAACTCTTTGTCAGGATAGATGCTGCTCCCATGCTCCCTTGAAGGCTTAACAGAGGATGCCTTTTGTTCCTGTACGGGAAAACTCTGACTTATATTTAAAGATTTATGTTATGGTCATCGTGTGTGGGATGAGTTTATTGGTATGACAGACACGTTCTTTGAAACATCAACGAGCTGTTACTCAAGAAGTTACTCATTTGTATTGTGAGCTGTTCTATTGTTCCACAATGGAATCAGAAAGCTTTGAATCTGTGAAAATGGAGAATCTATTCACTAGAGTGGGAAGTTATTACATTTACCATAATCTCGTCTTCCTGTGTGAGCTATATAAAAACATTCCCTTCATCCCGTGATTAATCTGCAGATGTGCAGTATATTTTATGTTGCTAATAATGAAATTATTTCAGATCTTACTGTGGATGAAATTAGATTGTGGTCACTGGAAAGGAGACCACATTCAGGTTATATGAACTCCAAAACGTTATTATTTAATCATTTGTAAGTTCTTCAATTGTGTTTTTAAGGTATTACTTTCCTGTTTAAGTTATGCTCTAGGCAAGAGGTACAGATGTTTTCACTTCTCTCTGTTCCTCAAGAGATGAACCTAATGCAGATTTGCATCACCTTGAACAGAGGTCTTAGACCAGGCACTCTCTCTATTCTGTCCTGTACCATGTCTTGCTTCAGTTTAGAAAGTCCCTTCTGACTGTGTAGATTCTAACACACAATTCTCCAGACTGGAACTTGCTGTATTAAGGTTAGTCAGATAAAGTGAATACCTGGATGTTGATGATGAATTTCAACTCCTGCTGTGATATCCATATTTATGTGTTAATGGTCCTTTCTATTTCTTCACAATTTCTTCTTGTTTCCCTTTTATTTAGTCAGGCTCAGTAAAATGCTGAGGGAAAGAGAAGAAAAATATGATGGATTATGTAGTAACTGAGCAAGTTAATTCACAGCTACTTAAATGCATAGCTTTAAATTATATTATCCCTGTTCTTATCCTTTACTTAATTCCCAGAGAATTAAGGGTATGTACACAGTTAATCAATTAAATTACAGGTACCAATCTCTTTCCAGCTGAGAAATTCGAAGGCTTGAGCAATTAGTCTGCCTGTTCAGCTCAAACCACTAAAGCTATGGAGACACTAACACAGGCTTTGTTAGAAATCCTCCTGAAAATGGAAAAGGTTTGAAGCAGGCACCTCGCCCATGTTTCTGAAGGAATATAATACAATACAATTTTTCCTGAGGACTGTCAACAAGTACCAAGGGAGTTCCTTGAAGCAAATTGCACCTGTGTTGGTGGAGGACAAACAGAGTCAGTGCCCAAAACTACTGAGGAAAATTGTAAAATAGCTTAACACTTTCAGCCCTCCTCTATCAAGTATTGAAACCTATGGGAGATTTTTCATGAATTATAGCTCAGAATGGTGGCAGATATGTACAAAAGAATTATTGCAGCAGTTTCCACTCCCCCCATGAAATTCTAAATAGGATGCAGAATATCCATGCAGCTTTTTCTCTACCAATGCACTACCACGAGAGGGACAAAACTATTCATTGTAAAAGCATTGTATGAATTAGCCTGGGAGATCCAACTGGCTATAGCTCAGCTCTTCATGCTCTGTCCCCAATCTTTCTGCTTCTCTGGTGTATAGACAGTAAAGGGCTGTGCTCCCACAGCACAAACAGGGTACAAATCTTTCCTGCCATTCTCATAATTCTAATAGCATGGGAATTTGGGGCCTGTTAAAAGTTTTATAAGCTTTTATAAGTTACATATATTTTTCATGTATGTAACTCAGTTTATACAGAAGCATGAGGCATATGAAGGTCTGCTACTTTGGCAGATGAAACTCGGGTTAAGGCTTTCAGGAAATGAGCAAGGCCTCATAGTATCTTCATGAGGCCAGAGATACACCAGAAGAAATATCCTAAGGAAGGTCTTTCATTCACCAAGCATGAAAATCACTCCTCCCAGCCAGCAGAGGAATAGAATGAAGGCGGCAGTTATTCTTCTGTCCCTCTGGATAGAAAGTAACAAAGAGGAAATGGTAGAACCCAGGGGAAACAGAAGCCTTATCTCAGTAAAAAGCAGTGCAGAAAATCCAGTAAGGTTTCTCTGTATGACATGTTATATGGCTGATGTGGGCACCTCATGAAAAATGGAGAGTGTAAAGTGAATCTCTGTGTAAGCCAGTGGTGATGCCAGGGGATTCTTCTGTTTGAACTTGTAGCTGTCAAATGTGAAATGTTTTCCAAAACCACACTGAGGATTGATTCTTAGTACTATAATTCAGGACATCTCAACAAATATAGTAGGTCAGGAAGAAAAAGGAGAAAAAAAAAAAAGCTGTATTTCTAAGATTCTATATCTGCTCTTCATAGTAAATGAGTATGTATGAACACAGTAAATGTTCATATATACAAACATTCTGATACTTCCCTCTGCTGATGCCTGTCTTATTAAAATTGGGATTTTCTTCCTAGACAGTGACTTGGAGAACATGATCTCTTTCTGAGATCATCTGCTTGTGTTCTGCATATTGCACCAAGCAAAGAAACCATGCTCCTTCTCAGATCCATTCACAGCTCCTCTGTTAATGTCTGTCAGCTCTCAATGGTCCTGAATGGTTAAATCCTTTTTCCAATAACCTCAACACAGTAGGATCGATGCCTTTTTAGTTACCTAATAAAAATGTTCATGTTTTTCTTATGCCTCTCCTCATGCTTCAAATGAGAGTTTTTGCAAACCTGCAAATCTGTTTTCATTCAAATACAGCAAACATTTTGTCCCTCTTATGTTTTTTTGTCATACCTACAAAACAAAAGATAAATGTCAGGATGTCAATACTGTGCTACTTCCTATATTGCTTGCTTTTGTGGTCCTGCCACTTTCTTTTGTCTGCGTTCTCTTTTCACTCTCCCATCTTATACAAAAGGATGTGTAGGACAGGAGTGTCCTCCTAACTTTATATTCATTGAACAACTGGCACACTGAAGCCCTGGCTTGTTAATAGGCTTCACAGGTATGGTGCATTTAAAAAACAGAGTTAAAAAACACCAATGTAAATAAAGAAATAAAAAACCCTATATAATTTAGGCTAGTGCAAAACTGGAATTGATACTGTTAAGGCTATGTAAAGAGATCTGTGAATAAAGACATCTGAAAATCCAATTGCATATTTTTACCCAATACATATTCATGTCTTCTAATTTGAAGAAGTGTCTGGTTGCAGTCTGTATAGTAGAAAGAATTAAATTCAGTCTTCCATCACAAAAACTGAGGGCTGTGTGGGCTTAGCGTGTACATCTTAGTCAGGGGGTTTGCTTGTAAATAACTTCTGTGACATCAGAAGGGTAAGTGTCCATCAACATTCTAATGTCCTGGTTGTTCAAAAGCGTTACTCCATGAATCATGGTCATGAGGAGTTGGATTTTTCCTAGTCCTTTTGCAAGGAGTGCAAATCAACCATATCAGTCTTTTTTTTTTTTTAATGCACACATGAAGAAAAAATTGCAATTGGGAAGTGCAGTGGCTAGTCCCATTTCCCCCAGGCCAACACAGAATCTGCTGATGGAAATAGAGACATAAAATTTCATGTCCTATTTTGCTTTTCTTGTTAATTGTCTGAATTTGGGATATCCTAGAATATGGAAGATTGGTAATGTTTTATGAAATATGTGCAAAAGGAGACGTATCAGAGCATTCCCAGGTTATGCTTGTCTAGATGAAACTTGTTTTATTAGACTGCTAAAATAGTGTAATGCATGCATTACTCATAGTTTATGTTGTAGATAACATAATCCTTTTGATGTAGGAAATAACATCTTTCAGATCTCCAAAACAGAATTTTTTTTTTTTTTAGATTAGCCTTGTAACTTGTCTGTATGAGTAATAATGTGTACTACAGCACTTGGTCTAAGATGGTCTCTGCTGATGAGCCAAAAAAACCCCAACATACAGGAACTAATTTAAAGGCAGAGAAACCAGCATTTCTTTGCCTACTGGCTGAAATTAGTTAGTTGTTTAGTGTTCTGTGTTACGTCAGATCACATCTTTACATCTTGATGTCACTGCAATGGCCATTCAAAATTCAAGGTAAAAACATGAAAAACTGGGAATGCCTTGGAAAAGGGTCTCAGACCAAGAATTGGTTGCTTTTTCCTCCATCAGCACAAGGGATACAATTGATAACCTCCATGCTTAATTTGTATTGATAATGTGCAGAGATTTATCTCCTTCCTAGGATACAGTCCTGTCACCATCCTCTTTGGGATAAGTGGGTTTTGGGGACAGTATTTTTATATATGGTTATGGGTTTGACAGACACAAGCTGAGGCTGCTGGGACCACATATTTAGGTTTTACATAGTAAGAAGGGGTTTGTTACGGTTTCATTACGCACCATGTTATAACAAAGTTACAGAACTAGAAAGCTACAGAGATAAATGAAATTTAAAATAGTTTGTGAGGATTTATGATAAGCATGTACACAGTTCAGAAGGCCTCTGGCACTAATAAGCCCTAGCATCTATCCTCTAACTAGATTAAATTCATTTCCATTAGAATTCAGCAGAAGCAGCAGCCAGGGGTTGTTTTTCATTCCCAGGGGGTACCTTCTCCTTAATGGAAAGTCCAGATACCCTTTTGCTTTCCAATGTCTAATTGGTAGACAGCAATCAGGAAGGTGACAATAAAACTGAGAGCTTATGGTAAACACCAGTCAAAAGAGGGGGAAAAAATGTAAGTGGACATGGCTTAAAGTAGTTTCTTAATGGACTTCACAACTAAAAAGAAAAAGGATGATTTGCAACTGTGAAAAACACAATGCCCAATTCAAAAATTTGAACATGGATAGTGGAATAAAACAATTGCAGAGAGAGCAGCCATTGTAAGAGGATACTAAATGGTCAAAATGAAATCAGAAAGGAGGAGAGGTGGCAGATTTAATAGCTGGAACCAAGAAGATCATTCCTGTTTTCCAGGAATATGCTGAAATTTCTCTCTGCCTCAGAACAACCTCCACAACAAAACCTCAAAACTTTGGATGCAGCCCTGTAAGAACTCTACAGTCAACAATGACAAGAAATGTGATAGGGTAAAATAGTTGAATTTTCTGAATGAACTCTAATTCCTGCTAAAAGCAGTTTTACAGCAGCTTTGATGTGCAGCTGGAAAAGATTCTGCTGTGGTTAGTTACCAAGAAGGTCACATTCCAGACCTTCCCATTGTAATACTCTTACATTGGTTCTAAGGGCCATTTATTGGAAGCTCATGGATGAAATTTATTGATTGTGAAAATTATTGTCTGTATTGCGATGACTGAAGGGACATGTTTGTTGAAACTATTGAAGTCACTTTCAGATTTGTCCCTGAATAGTGTAGTTTAGAGAGAACTGATTTTATTGCCATTTATTTTTTGGCAGTAGATTTCGCTACCACCCATCCAAACTTTCTGAACATGTAGGATGGCCAACAGCAAGGATAGCTGTACAGCAAGAAATTCCCATGTCCTGGAGCTTAAGCTCTTCTAAACAAACCAGGGAGTTTTGCATTAGCACTCTTTTCAGAATTTTTAAGGAAGCATGTGTTACAATAATAAATTAAGAAATAGGGAGATTGAGACAGTGCAGATCTCTGTGATATGTTACCGCTTCAGTGGCATATTATTCAAAATAAGAAGATGATGTTTCTGCAGGTTTCCCTGGTACTGTATATAGGGCTAAGCAGGCAGACAGGGCTGTAGTATTTTATCATGTCTTCAAGTGCCTCCCTGGGGTGTGCCTGCTGGAATCCAATCCTGTCTGCAGGATCCCTGTGGTAACAAATGCACTGTGCAGTGCTTCTCCTTATCCCCGCTGGGCCAGCCAGGACAGAATTTACTCCATAATTATGAAAAAGGATGTGTTTCACTGTGCAGATGTTCAAATTATGTACTTGCTTTCTTCCATTTAGAGAGAAATAAACTTTTTAGCAGTATCACAGTGAACACAGGCACAGCTTGCAAAGGATTTCTGTTTAATATCTTATTGAATGTTGTTACCATGTCATCCAAAAATACTTTGGAAGATGATATCTTTATGCAGCTGACAAGCTATAAATTTTCTCTCAGGCAGATCTGCAAATGTGTGATCTTCCCAAGAGCTTTTCATTTTAAGCAAATGTGCAAAATAATCAAAAGAAGTATGGATTTATTTATAACTACCTAAGAGATTTTACATTCAATTTTGGGCTTACTTCGGTGCAGATGCCTAATCTTTAATGAATCAAGTCTTATAATTTTACAAAAAGGTTTCACCTTAGCCAGGGAGCTGTCCTCTCCATACAACTGAGAGAAAAAAAAAAATCCCCAAAACCCAAACCAACAAGCAATAACAGGAATTAAAACCCCAACATTTTCAGTAGGGAAGGCTATGGTGACATTACTGATGGTTAGTGTCACCATTCTAATTGGGATGGTGAACCTTTTCTTGTCATATTACGGTTTTTTTTCAATCGTGCTGTTGCAAACCAGACTGTTTTAATTATTTTTTCTCTTTCTCTTACAACACTGTTAAAACAGCCTTGTTGAATAAAAGGAAGCCTATGCCTCAAAATCTTTCATGTGCAGCACCAGCAATCTATGGGGAGGCTGGAAACAGAGGTGCCACAATGGTAAATGATGTGACAGTTGGGAGGAAAAAAGATGTGTGCAATATGAATTAGGCATTTATATCAAAGAACATTATAATGCCTCGAGCTTTCTCTGTACTCAGGTGTGAAAAACAGAATGTTATCTCTTGTAATTTTCCCCCTTCTCTGGTAAATCAGAAGTGTCAGGGATAATGCATGTAATCAGATTTCTTTGAGGCTGACAGCTTCTTCAGCGCCTCACCCACTCTGATTTTATAATCCTCATTACACCCTGTGGTGTCTGCTTGGACTATCTCCCAGTAAAACTAACAGGAATGTTGAATGACAAAGGACACCTGACAATAAATATCCTTACTTTGCACTGCTCCCAGAACACCTGATGTGTTGTATTTATACATGATCTGCTGATGTATTTCTGATGATGTCTTCATTGATATTGATAATGTTTTTAAAACCTATTTTAAACAGAAATAGGAATGGGAATAAAGTCGACCCTTACTGTACTGTATGATCTTGCTGCATTTGTACCTTGGTAGTCATGAGAACTCTGTTGAAAAATTAGTAACAACAGGAATATTCAAAACTCTCCTGTCACCCATCAATAAAAGCTGAATGCAAACCTTTCTTCTTCGACCAGGCTTCTCTATGGTAGTGCTCCCATTCTTACTGATTCAGGCAGAAAATGAAAACCAGGAGACTTTTTGTCCCTGTTTGTATGGATGGAGGAAGAAAAGAGGAAAAAGGAGTGGAAGCATGACCATTTTCTTTGGAGGTGTTCTCAAAATGCTCTTTTTCTGGCAAATGTTTGTGCCTGTGCTCAGTCACAGGCCTGAGTACGGTCAATAAGTAAAGGCTGAGGAGGAGAACAATGAAACATTTATGTGTACTGAGAGAGCTGGAACCAGTAGGATCTGGTAGACGTGGCAGGATCTGAGCAAGGTGTTAATCATGTGCCTTGGGAGACTGGTTGCAAGCACAGAAATGGGGATTAGTGCATGTTTTCTCATCAGAAAACTTGAAGAGAAGCCATCAGCCTCTGTCAGAGCTATTTCACAAAAGCAAAAATGGGATTTGTAAGCAAAGAAAATGATGCCACTTTGTTTTTCTCTCCAATATGTTCATGGCATATTTCATAAATAGGCTTATGACAAAGACATACCTAAATCCTATACAGGTCTCTCATTTTAGGAAGGCTCAAAATGTTGGCTCCTTGCCTGAACAATGAGCCACAGTATAATAAAACAACCTTCAAGAATTTAGAGAAAAACTACCTTTAATGTGCTTAGTATGGAACTATACCTCAGCAAATTAACTTATTTGTGCCAGCGACAGGTGTTTGCATACACTGTTTGCTGTTTGTTTCTGTATTAAACTACAAGATGTGTTGAGTCTGGTACAGGGCTTTTTATATAATGTTTAGGATTTAGCTGGCACCTGATTATTTGCATATAGAGATCATCTGTCAAAGTAATTCACATCTGGTAATAGTTCCAGACTTAAAACAAAACAACAACAACAAAAAATCCACCAAAAAACAACCTGTTTAATGGATGACTTATTACTTTCTATTGTTTCTAATTACATATGACTGGCCAATATTGTTGTTCTTCATGCCATGGTGCAAGACTAATTTCTTCCATCCAGCCTTCCATAACCTCCTAAGAAGCTTACCAAAAGAAAATCCTTAAAAAACCCTTGTTCAGTCTTACAGACATGGGAATTTCAAAAGCGGAAAAGTTATTATATATGTTTCTCAGTATTTTAAAATCAGGTTTTTATCCTACAGTTGGCTTAATGAATTGACATGTAGTTATGAACTGATTTCTACATTGTATCACATGACCACACAATTTCTCCAACGCTATTTAGTCCTAGATAATTACACATCTCATTTTTCACTTAGAAGAATTTAAATGAAGACTGCATATTTACATAGTAAGACCTGGATGATTCAGGAGATTTTAATTGGTTTTAAAGGCTTTTAAATTTAGTTTTCTGGAATCTAAAACAGGTCAGGGTTGATTGGAATTTTATTTTGTTTAATTAATAGCTATAGATTTTTGCAAAATATCTTGATGGTCCTCACCCTCTCCTTGGTTTCATACTGATCCTCAGGAGGGCTGGATCTTTGTGTGTCTAAGACAGTGCTCCTGCTGCCTTGAAAATCAGAATTTGTTTTAAAACATTATTTAGATTAATTATGTCACCCATACTGGCACACAGTCACTTGCTTCCCTCCTAAAACTGGAAGGTAATAATTGCCTAGAAATAAGCTGACCACAAATATTTCTGTGGAGCTCAGCTGGTACATCAGGACCATCAAATCCAACAAGTCTAACATAACATGAGCTTCCAAATGAAATATTTATTATTTAAAATACTAAGATTGGGATTCTATTTGCCTTCTGAAAGTTTAGGTCTTACTTCTCAAAGTTTTGTTTGTTGCCTTATTTTAGGGGAAACCAAATTCAAGGCAATTGCTTGAATACTGCAGATGTTAGAGGCAGCCTTGCAGGAAACAATCCCCAAGACTTCTGTCACGTAAAGTATTTATCAATAAAATTAATGGTGACCACAGTCCTGTGCATGCCCAAGGCTGTGCAGGTCAAGAGTGGGATATCACACATGTTTCAGAGATGTTCATTATCTTCTTATAAACTAGGTTTCGTTCAACAGTTTATACCAGACTGTATTCAATGTATCCAAATTTGCTTTTTTGTGGAGTTCTTGTTAGCTCAGAATTTTATTACTATGCAAAAATGTGCAGTTCAAGCACATATATAAAACAGCTATCAATGTTTCTCTTTAAAAATAAGTTTATTTTTTAATTAACTGCTTTAAATAGTCATGCTATTCTTTCACTTTCCTGGAGCCAGAAGATCCCTGAATAAACTGTTTGGGAATACTGATATTTAGTAGCCAGGACAGTGAAGAATATAAATGAACATAGCCAACCTCATCCCACTGCAGAATGAAGAGATCAGCAGAGATCTTAGATGTTGTTTTGTAATATGTGTAATCACTAATTTTTAATTAGTGTACTGTTACCTTCAGACACTTCAATTAGGCAAGTCTCAAAAATAAGTGTGCTTTGTTGGACACTCTGTACTCAGTTTTCTTAATGGCTCCAACGTTCTTATTTTGATATATAATAAAAAAGTAGTTGGAACAGGACACTGGGTAAAAATGAAATCATTACTTTTAGAGATTTTGAAAAGCTGTAAGTAGAAAAATTGCTTAAGTATGTTGTTGGAATACATGTCTCCCTGGGGAACCCAGGGAGAGAGAAAAATGCAGGGGTTGAATTAAAACCTTTAGAGAAATTTAAAAATATTAAGCCAGGTAAACATGAAATAGAAGTTTAGGTTTTAGTTTTAAGTAAGTCCACTCTAAGTGCTTTAAGAAGTTGTCAGCAAGCACAGCGCCCAGAGCCCTAAGGCCTGGTAACTTAGATTTAGACATTAAAAAAACATAGTAGAACATTGCTTACAGTTCTACACAGAGCAGGTCCAACCTTTATGTGACTGAGATAGAACTCTTTACATTAATGGATATGCTATATGTGTAGGTTTTGTGTAAGGCTTGATACTACCTTTCATAGTATTTTGTAGTTTTTCATCCTTTCAGGATCAGATTTAGATTGGTGTAGAAAGAATATTTAAGAATTGTGTTCTTAGCTGATTGGGTAATTTATAGATAGGGATATGAATATGCATTTATGATTTATGGATAAAACCCCTCTGTATTGGGAGCAATGGCATCGATGCATTGATTCCTCGATTGATCGATCCGTCCTCTGTACCATCTACCTACCACAAGAGAGAATGGGGCTTTGCCGGGGAGCTGCTGCCGGGGCTTTGTCAGGTACTGCTGGGGATGCTGCCGGGCCAGCTGTCGCTGCTGCTGCTGCAGCTTTTGCCGCTGCGGCCGCTGCCGCTGTGAACGCTGCTTGGGCACGGGACTCCGGGCCGGGAAACTGCCTTGGCTCCTGGGCCGGGACTCTGTGTCACACCGCCTCGGTTTCTGGGCCGGGACTCTCTGTCACTCTGCCCCGGCGCCGGCCCCAGTACTCTGCCTTATTGCCGTGCCGGCCGCCCCCGGGGTCTCCGCGCCACCCCGCCTCGGCTCCTGGGCCGGCACTCTGTCACACCGCCTTGGCTCCTGGGCCGGGACTCTCTGCCACTCTGCCCCGGCTCCCGGGCCAGGGCTCTGTCACACCGCCTTGGCTCCTGGGCCGGGACTCTCTGCCACTCTGCCCCGGCTCCCGGGCCAGGGCTCTGTCACACCGCCTTGGCTCCTGGGCCGGGACTCTCTGCCACTCTGCCCCGGCTCCCGGGCCAGGGCTCTGTCACACCGCCTTGGCTCCTGGGCCGGGACTCTCTGTCAGGCTGCCGCTTTTGCCCCGCTGGGACCCTAAGCCTCATAGCTTTTAGCAAGACCGCATTCTTAGAACTCCTTGCCTTCGAGATGGATGCATTTATATATTAAACAACTTTATAATAACCGGAAACTGCTCTTGGCTCTTTAAAGACCTTAAACCCATGACCAGCTCTACAGTATGTGTATTTTCCTTGCTTCAGTGTTGTTAACGGCAAGCTTAGAAATGAGTTTATGTTTGGGTGCTTTGCTTAGGGTGTAGGCATTTAGCTCCCAGGACCAAGTGTTACTCTGACTGATCAGAAGTAGTGTTTCTGCCTAGGAAATCAAATCCAGACACAAAATTTCACTAGCCAATTTATCCTCTGATAGTCGTGTTTCATCTCAAGAGAAAGCTGCTATGTGTTGCTCGTACTTTCTTCGTTTGTGAAACAAAAACAGGTTTTACAGAAATACAAAATAATTACAAATTACTTTTCACATAAAAATTCATGTATGCTATAATAAAGTATGAACTTAGTAAAATGCTACAGGGACTCATATAAGTAGTGTGAACCAGTTTATCCCTTTTACTAAATGATGTGAAATAATAGGCCTTTTAAGAATGAAGACACTGTCTAAAATTTAAAGGAGAGAAATAGTATTTTATTACATAAAATGAAATGAAGACGTACAGACATTATTGTCACGTAAGGAAACGTAAGGCCATTCAGCTATGGAACTACATACCCCTATAAGTTCAAGGACAGTAGTATTATACACTTCCACGCTGACAGTAGGTACATTTCTAGCAAACAATGCACACAAAATAATGTCAATAAATCAGTAAAACTTGATGTTAAAACTACTGACTTCAGTTTGAAATATATATATTAAGAGATGCTGCTAATTTAATGGCTTCCTCATAGAGTCAGCCTTTACTACTCAGCATGTAGAAGGGCCTCAGATGGAGTGCTGTGCCCAGTTGCCAGAACTATGGTCAAAAATAATGAAAGAAGCAGTTACAGAGTATGCAGAGAGCAAAACCAAGAATGATCAGAGGCCTTGCAGTGGTGATCTACAGATGGAAAGGAATTGATGTAATGTACTGAAGAGGAAAGTATTCAGAAACAGGAAAGTTAAAAAAAATTCAATGTTCACAGAAGTGTTTCAGGAATGAGCTGAAATTATAATGGGAGATTTAGATTATATATCACGGGGAGAACCAATGTAATGGTAAGGACAGGCAAACATCAGAAAAGGTTTAAACATTTCTGCTCTGAGAGGACTTTTATGAGCTGTTCAAACAAACACCTGGTAGGAACAACAAAGGAATAGCTGATCCTACCTTGCAGCAGGAGCATGGAGTAGATGATGCATCTTTGAGCCCTTTTCACCCTCATTTCCTACAGTGATGAAGCATGTGCCACTTTGCCGTGGGGTCTGTTCCAGCCATCCCTCACTACTAACTCGTGAATTTGTGGGTTAATGACACCCCAGTTTGAGGGAGGAATGAGTCTCAAAGACTCTGAAGTTCCTGTAACTTCCTTGCAAAACGTAATGATGAATGGTGGAGGAAATCTGAGATAAGTAGTGGTGCTGATGATGACTGCTGTGCTGGAAGAGCTGGAAGCTGTCAGCTGGGTGAGAGAGCAGTGGTATAAGCACGACAGCTGCGTTGGGTGTTCCCTTTGCGGCACCTGCAGCCACAGGCACGAGTGAGCTGTGGTGCCACTGGGGTTAAGGCATGTGGGCAAGCTGGAGGTATTGCAGGGGGCAGCAGGAACATGGGAATGAATTGGGAGGTTCCTGTGGCAAGGTCCGAGAAGAAAGTCTCATTAGAAACGGGGTTTAATTACTTCCACTGCTCAAGAAACTAGTTTCACTCAGGGAAAAGCATTTGTTTGTGTGCTGTTGTTTAATAGTGACCAACCAGCAATGCATCGATCTGATATAGGACTGTGACACCGCCAACTTGTCTTTTCCTAGCAAAAGTGTGTGTTTCCAGGATCAAAGCGTTAACCACAGGGATACTTTGTACAAAACCACACCGATTACCGGAACTGATAAGCATCGTGGTTCTCATCTCCAAAAATACAAACTGCTACTATTACAGATGCTTTTTTCCTTGTTCTATATAGGATGGTACCTTTTTTTTGAAACTTCCACTGCTGAATAGACCTCCATATGTTTAAAAACACGTCAAATGATTAGCCCTACTCTGTACTAAAATTGAAGGTAGGGAAAAAACTTCAATATTGAAAATATGTTGCTTCAAGATTGTGTCCTTTCTTTCCATGACAAAAATAAAATTTTACTTAATCATATCTCTTTAAGTATTCAATAAGTCAGCCCAAATATGAGTTGGCAGTCACTGCCATGTGTATCACTCCTCATAAATACTTAAAGCAGAAGGCTTAATAACTACTGCATAGCTACAAGGTGTGCAGGGAGAAATTATGTGCAAAGAAGTTAAACTCTTGTAGTTCGCCACCCTTTGACAATAAATAATTGATATTATCTATACTTGGGAGGATTCTTACAGAGTGCATTTGGTACATATTGCATTGCATCACTACAGTGACGTATTTCTGAGAATCTCCCTTAAAACTTATTACAAAATTCTCTGAATAGGAGCACATTTGGCAGATTCAACACAGGAATGTTATACAAAAAGAAGTGCTTTACTGGTCATCAAAAGGAATGAGGAGGATATCGAGAACCATCTGGATAATCAATTAAACTGGCCAAGAAAATGCTTCAGTCATTAAAAAAATGGAATTAAGATAGCAAATACGTATTTTTAAATATTTTACTGAAAATAAAATAAACAGTCTCTCCTCTGGCAAACCTCTGAATTGCTTCAGTAGATGAGCATGGTCCCAATCCAACAAAGCATATGTAAGCACAATGGTAATTACATCTATTTCATCCAATTTACGTGTTGAAAGTTACATTTGTATTTAGGGCATTGCTGGATGGGGACTTAACCTGAATTATGCAGTCTTTGAACAGAGACTGGAGGAGGGGTTTGTTTTTAGCAATCCATTAAAACCACCAGACCCCGTGCTGGACGTTCCCGGCCTCTCTGCGAGAGGCCACTCTGCGGGCTGTTTCATTTTTTAAAGCACAATCCCGAGCCCTTGTGACAGTCCCCGCGTGGCCCCGGCGGCGCGGAGCCTGCGGATGCCGCGGTGCCCGATCCTCGCTGCCGGCGCAAGGGGCGCTCCCGCCGCCCGGGCACGGCGGGGCCGCCACGACCGCGGGGCCGCGGCA
>WAAE01006006.1:16348-97409 GCA_013400495.1 Nicator chloris
AGGCCCCGGCGCGGCCTAAGCGCGGCCAGGGCGGGCAGTGTCGTGTGGCGGCCGCGGCTCGGGGGAGCGGGGCGCGGCGGGGCCTGTGGGGAGCGGCGGTCCCGAGCCCTTCCGCTGGGCCATTGTGTGCGGAAGGAGGAGGCGGCCCGGCCCGGGGCTGCCCCTTTGTGAGCTCGGCCTCGGCCCCGCCGCGCTTTGTGCTCGGGGAGTGCCGCGGGCTCGGCGCGGCCCGGGGAGGCGGCCTGGCCCGCGCGAGCTCCCGGCGGGCCCAGCAGCCGCAGGAACGGGCTGCCGGGGTAAATGGGCCGCTGGGTGCCCCTCGCTGACATTACCGGGAGGGCTGCTGGCTCTTACCTAATCCGGTGAGAGCAAAGACGGAGGGAGATTTTTGCCCATCCTACGGCTTCTCCTTAAATATTAAAAGGCTGGGGACTTTCGTGATCTTGCCTTCTCCACGGTTTTAAAAGGACGGTAGACAACAGCGTTTGTAGTGAAAGGCAAAGCATCTGAAGTGTTGCTTGAGGAGAAGAACCGAGTTTCTTTCCCGATGGTGAGCTGGTGGCACTTTATTTTCTGCTTATATTAATAGACTATTTCTCCAGTATTCTCCTTGCGCCCTCCTTTTCAACCAGTCTGGGTGAATATTGCCTTGTCGCTGTAATGTGCAGTCTACTCATAGTCTAAATAAATAGATAAAGTGATTTAATTTGTTTAACGTGGCACATGAGTGTCTGTTAGGAAGCTCATAGCTAATTGGACTAGGTCATGAAGGACATGGGATATTCCACGCTCGGGACATAGTTTCAGTTTTCTGTTTATCTCTCTTCTAAACTGGGACTAGCACGGTGCATTCCAGAGGGGGAGGGAAAATGGAAGGGACTCTTCTCAACCCTGATTTAATCAAGCTGGTCTGCAAGATTTGAGTTATTGGAGTACAGGTACACTAATGCAGAGGGTTTTAGGCTAAAGGTTGGATCTCTGGACTATTAATTCGTTGCAAAAAATAACTTTGAGGAGTATACCTAAAGTAAAAATTGAGTGTTAGAAATTATGTTCATTTCAATGGAAACTAATGTTCTTAAATAGCCTTTGCCCTTTTCACAGCAGTGAAAAATCATAGTGGAAAGCACAAGAATAAGACTATCCACCAGTGGTACAATTTTAGGAATCTGTTGTGACCCAAGAATTCTGAACGTGATGAAGTGATGGGTATTTTTGACCTGAAAGTGCATATCCAGATGAAGTAGCTTAACTGTTAATATGCCATTTCTGTTGCTAAGATTTTAATGCCATAGTCTAATTGGACTGTAGTAGAGGAGTTAGCTCAGAAATTCAGTGGCTCCAGCTAAGTAGTTGTGAACTAAGGAAATACTTCAAATAACATGAGTACTTTTCATAGTTAGGTTTGAGTAGAGTTGCTGCTCTTTGCTGAGTGTGAATTGAGAAAGAAATCCTGCTCAAATGTAAGACACCTGCCTCATGTGGAAAAGGGGAGCCATGAGCATGTTCATGTGCAAAGCAACTCTTTGGTCTGAAAATTCAAAGAAATCAAGTAGGACAGTTTTATGAACTATGGTCTTCAGATAAAACATTCTGGAAGCATGCAACTGCTCTTAGAAGTATGATGTTCTTAATTTTAAGTTAAATTTAAATTTTAAGTTTGCTTTATTTTTCTTCTGTAGTAGTGCTTTTAGTCTTGTAACTGTCAGCTTTAAAAGCTGGTCTGAGTTTTGCCAAATGGATTATTAGAGTCTTTTTTGTTTTAATGATTGTCTTATTTATAGGAGCTAAACTGAAGCAGAATAGTCAAGGTAAATGAATGATATTTGAAATTCTTGACACATAAAGAATTCAGTTCTGCAGTTGTAGTGCATGTAGCCAGTCTGACGAAAGCCAGATCGTGCACTATGTTTGCAGCTGCTGACTGTGGTTACCTGAATTCCTGTTCAGTGCTGTTGGTGCTACCTGCTGCAGAAAGCAGCAGCACTGAAGTGAGGATGCTGGCAGGCTCTACTTTATCTCAGCCATCACGTGGTGCCTGAAGCTCAGGATCTCAGCTCCAAAGTTTACAGTCTTAAATGTCATGAACATTGTAGATGCAGATTTTTTTACTGGTTTTTTTTGCTTTTCTGTTGCTTTGGTTTTTGAAGGGAAATCAGTATTAAAAAATGTGAAAACTAGTTGTAATTTAAAAAAAATACTAAGAGGTTTTTGAGAGTTTTAGATTTTTTTTTACTTTGACAAAATACTTGACAGAGACACATTGCTACCTTAATAAAATGTTTTCATTAATACAAAAAATTTGTTGTAAGCAGGTTGCTCTTCTTCAAAGTGTACGTACTGTTCCTTTCCTAAATGTTCAATGTCATGATAAAAATGTAATTTTGGTGTCTTTTTCTGTGTACAGTATCACATTGTGGGCTAGAAATTGGAAGACATGCATAAATACTGTGTTGTTGCCGTGAGCTGTTACTTCAGGTTTGTTTGCTGTTAGCACTTAATTGCATGTAAGCAAAAATCTTCCTAAGTCAGTGACCTGGGGTTGTTTGATATGCCAGGGTATGTTCAGCTGTTAGCCTTACAATGGAGTAAAGGAAGACAAAAGCCAGCATTAATGCTCCATTTAATAGTCTTTAAGTTTTGTGCCACTAGAGAGAGAGATTCTAATTCTGATCCAAACTGCATACCACGTTTCTGTAATGGCCAGGACAACTATGATTAATATCTGCCTGTTTGAGTAACTGTATAAAATGATGATTCTTTGTGTTATCATAGGAGTAATGAGAGATTTGGTTACTAATTGCACAGTACTTTAATCAGATGAAGTGCTAGATAATTACAGCTAACCAAATGGTCCACTTCTGATTTTAACTTGTTTTTCTCTATACAAGCTGAATATGAAAAGTGAGGTTGGCTGTGTTTTGAGAGAGGAAGTAAAATGTTACTTAAATGATAAAATCTGATTTGTCCTCTTACACCTGGAAAAATTAATTATAAAATTACCATGGATATATTCCAGGGCAATTGATATAAAAAGTGCAGTAAATTGCTCTATAGACATTTGGTGACCTTTTTCTTTTTGGTCTGCCTTATCCAGAAACATATTTTTATCTCTTCTTGTAGCAGTTGATGACCTTGCTGGACATGAAGAAAAACAGGGAGAGTGTAGTGATAACTTTGGCTGCTTATAAAATTACTCATCCACTCCTTAAAAGTGAAAGAGAAGTTCTTTCAAGTGTGGTTTGTGTGGCTGGGGTGGTTTAACCCCAGCTGGCAGCTCAGTACCACACAGCCTCTCTCTCTTACTTCCCCACCTGTGGGATCAAGGAGAGAATTGCAGAGTAAAAGTGAAAAAAACCTCTTGGATTGAGATAAAGACAGTATAATAGGTAAATTAAGAGCTGCACACACAAGCAAAGCAAGCCAAGGAATTCTTTCACCACTTCCCATGAGCAAGGCAGGCATCCAGCCATCCCCAGCAAAGCAGGGCTCCATCATGCTTGGTGGTTACTTGGGGAGACAAATGCCATCACTCCAAACATCCCTCCTTCCTCCTCTTCCCCCCAGCTTTACATGCTGAGCATGATGCCACATGGTCTGGGATATCCCTCTGGTCAGCTGGGGTCACCTGGCCTGGCTGTGTCCCCTCCCAAGGTGTTGTTCACCCCCAGCCTTGCCCCTGCTGGGGTGGTGTGAGAAGCAGGAAAGGCCTTGACTGTGTGCAAGCGCTGCTCAGCAATGGCAAAAGCATCTGTATTTATCAGCAGTGCTTCCAGCACAAACCCAAAGCACAGCCCTGTCCCAGCCACTGCAAAGAAAATGAACTACCCAAAGCACAATCAGCACAGTGGCATGAAGTCTTTAAATATTTTAAGGTTCTTTTCTAGAATTCTTGCACATAGTACTGAACAGAGCAAAAAGTAATTTAGTCTTTTGAAGAAAGATGACAGTCACTTTTCAAGGTTGTTTTTTTAAATGCTGTCAAGGAGGAGCATTTAGAATGCCACACTTTTAAGAGTTACTTTCAAATACATGTTCAGATGAAGTATATAGAAGGAAAATTGTTCTTTAAATTTTGCTAATATATGGATTCTGCAAAGGTTTTAACTGGAGTAGAAGTATTTTAAAGCCATTTGATGTTAAACTACAGGAAGGAAAACTTGAAAATAAATTGCATAAAAATTTCTAGAATTGGTATCTGACTTAGAAATGTACATGTGTTAAAAGGCTTATTTCTGTTGTTTCTGTTTGCTCCATGTTACAGATCTTTCATGAGGGAAAGTTATGTCTCATATATTTTACAAGGGAATGACAACTGCAGTACAAGGTTTCTGTTTTGTAAATCTTGGTACAAGTTGCTTCATGCTGAAGTGAGATGTAGGTGTTAGTTTGAAGTGGGGTTTAAAAGTTGGTTTTTTTCCCTATGATTTTTTCAAAAGTCTGCGTTATTCCTAAAATATGTGGTTAGTTGTTGCTAACACGTTAGTGTTAGGAAAGGAGAAATAATAGAAGATGTAGCACCGCACAAGCTGTGGCACATCCCCGGTACAGTTGCTGCTGGGCTGCCAGCGTGGATTTGCAGTGTTGCTGCCACCGATGGGAATGTGAAATGGAGCAGTTTCAGTCCCAAGTTCAGTTGAAAACTCCCCACCTGTGAGGAGAGGGTTGCTGCTCCCTGGTGCCCTTCCCAGGGCAGCTGGCACCAAGGGACTGTGAGTTCAGCCCTGCTGCAGGAGGTGTCACCCTTGGTCACTCTGGGTGCACTCAGGTCCCTGTCAGGGCAGGCTTAGAGCTGAGAAAGGATGGCTGGGCCCTCCATTGCCCCTTAGGTTTGGTGCTTCCTGAGGTGCCAGGGAAAGTGCTCAGGTACTTGTGCAAGACTGGTCTTGTTGAATACATTACCTTAAAGAGAAAGAAAACCAGTGGGTAAAAAGCAGGCAACACAACCACTCCCTTTGGTGGCAGCCTGCTTTTGTTTGTTGTGGAAATGGTGGAATTACACTTCAGCACCCTGTGTGTGTGTGCCTCGTGTCATGGAGCATGTATCTGGTGGGTCATTCTTCATGCTATAGATAAACCATTTTCTTGTAGTGCTATGTGAAAGCTCTTAAGAAACATTGTAACTGAGCAGTTTTCTTAAAAGTGCTATTAAAATATTTAAGAACCTTTAAAACAATGCATGTTGCTACTTTGAAAGGTAGTGACTGTAACTCCTTTCTGTAAAAATGGACTCTTGATTTCTTCTTTATTAACCTCGCTACCTTCTTATTTTTTTAACCAACATGGGTCTGCTATGGTTTTATATTTTAGTCTTCTTAAATGACCTAATGTTGTTTTGGAAATCATGTATTAAACATGCTTTGACACACATTTTTGTGTTGATACGTGTATGACCCCACTTTAAGGTGTAAAAGAGAAACTTCTCATGTTTAACGCTGATCACTTTTGCCTGTATTTGAGCCTTAAGTCTTGCTCCTTTCAGTCTCACAAGGTGCATGTGCAATTGTCTTCATGTAAAAGTTGTGAAAATGCTGTGCTCAACTAATATTTTGGGTTCTGAATGACTGTTTATTTTGAAATCTATATGCACGTGTATTTATATAAAAGTCTTTGGAGTCACAAAACTACTTTCACTCACAGGAATTTCCCCCCTTTTTATGCATGAAGGCATCAACACAGTTGAGAGTTAATTTGTATAGGGTTCATCTCTCCGTGGCCGATACCTGCATGATTGCACAAGTGCACTAAGGATGTAATTTGGAGACTGGTTGCACAGGTGTGACTGGGGAATCATTTGGTTGGCAGATTTTGATCGTGTACTATGAAATTTTAGTGTGGCTTTGTGCTGGGTCAAGTCTAATTATTAGAAAGGAAATTTTACAGATAAAATATATGCATTCCATAGTAGAAGCTGAGATGGACATTCTTCCAAAACAGCACCTGTAAAGTAGTAATTTTAAGAGCACTTCTGTGCATATTAAAACCAGCTGCTGACCTTAAAAGTTTTGTTTTAAAATCAAGTGTTCTGTTTAAGCAAAAGTTGTTGTTCCTTGTACAGTCATAATTCTTCCATGGATGTACAGGTGCTCATCTACTAATGGAGTTGAGTGTAGGGGAAAAAGAGGATTTCATTGAAAGCTGTTCTTTAATGTGCATATGAGGAAGTAGACGTAAGGTTGCCTATGAAACTTGAAATTTTTTGTTTCCCTTTTTTTTTGGATGCCTGATCATCCAACCTATTCTGTTTTTGTAATACTCATGTAAAAGAAAAAGGCTAAAAAGTACTGAATTATACAACTGTGCTTTAGACAGTGATGCATGTCTAAGAATTGATGTTCCAGATTCAGCACTGCAACAGAATCAAGTTTTGATTTTGAATACCTAACAGAAGAGAGGACAATATTTTGCAGAGAAAGACAGTGATAGGTCTTGAATTTAGAAAGTGCGGATAAAGAGAACATGAAGTAGCAGAAAAATATGTCTACTGCTGTCATTTCCAAACCATTTATACTATCCTGTGTTTTAATTTCTGATGCAGAATCAGGCCTGACTTCAGAGTGATTATGACAGAATTTTAATTTTGTATGCCATGAAACAATTCCCAAGCAATACAAATAAGTGAAATAGTGCGTACATTTTACTTGGCATTTGAGATGTACCTGATCAGAATTTAATGGCAATAAAAGAACATGTAATTCTCTTGCCCAAGAGTTTTTTTTTCTGCTGAATTTAAATAATCTGCTTGAAAATCTGGGTACTTGGAGCTTCACAAAAAAGGGTGAGGGGAATTTTTTTTGATAATTGAAGCATCCTTCTAAAGAAAGGTTACTTTACTTTTCATGAAATCAGGAGGGCCTTCAGATTAGATACAGTAGAAGTAGTGAGAAGGGTGTTGCCAATGTCTCCATAATTTGTCTCTTTGATGTACAAAATACTGGAATAAGTAGAGGGCAGTTATCCATATGTGAGCAGGAGTTTGAAAGTAAACAGTGATTGAAGGTTGATGATTGCGGACTATAAAAACTGAGATGTTAAATAATTTAACAGTGTCTTTTAGTGTGTAATGATATTCAGTTATTACTAACCTGAAGTAAATTTGAATAGGGTCTAACAGGGTTAACTTGGTATCCTTATCAAGTAATTTCATTCCTTTTTGCATTAATGGGTGAGACTCACAGCTACTTATGGTAGTTTAAAACCTGTAAAAGGCAGGGAAGTACTTGCCTTTGGTGACTCAGAAGCTCGTGACAAAACAGGAACTAACCCCAGGTCTCCCCTGCCACAGACTTGTGCTCTGCACCACTAATCGTGGGCTTGGTTTGCTTTTTTTGAAGGTTTCAAGGAATGCTCAGTCTTTTCATGCAACATGGTGGGCTGTGACATTAGCAACTCCACCCATCTCTGGTCTGTGCTCAGGTTGGACGCTTTCTGGGAGACTGCTCTTATTTGTGAGTTAAAGCTACGTTTTAAATCTGGGGGTTTGATGAGAAGCTGTAGAACTGTTGCTCTCCGCAGCAGTAACCAGGCTTGTCTGCAGATTTGTCAGTAGCTGAGTTCTAGAATTTGATTAACATTTTAATAATGATTTTAAAAATATCAGTTATTGTGGCAATTGAATTTTCATGCAACCATATTACAAGAAACAGTTGATTCAGAATTGATGAGTGGGGAAAAGCTAAATTAGTGAAATAAAACAGAATTGTTTCTAATGGAGGCACATGGGCTTTAAAGAATAGGTTCCAGAAACACAAGGCATGCAGAAAATGGGAGTTTAAAGAAATGAAGTACTGAAAAGTGTGGAACCATTAGAAATGCAAAAATCCCACTGTAATTTTGTACTTCTTTTACTAAGGTCTTACATGGCTTAGAGTCAAAGGTCAGTGCTTTCTGTTTTCTACCTGTGGTATATCAACAAAATACAAAAACCTGTGGCCCACCTTAGATTGCCACAACTTTCTTTTTGAATTAGTATGCATAGTAAGAAAATCTTAGTATCAAAGTTCAGAAATGTCCATTTTAAAAATACAGACTCGATGCTTTACTTCTAAATGTTGAGTGTTTTATTCTCCTTGTGGTTTGTGTCTGTGATAAAATAAATACATTATCTTTACTGGACATTCTAAAAGTTCTCGCTTTTGAAGATTAAATTAATTTTTAAAAAACATATTTGGAAAAACTCTTAACTCAGATTGACTAGAGATTCTGTGTAGTTTAGTACTAGAGGTTCTGAAAAATTAATAATTTCTGAGGTGTTAAAAGTTAGGCTTCCAGTGCCACTAGAGTGTGTTCTGTGATGCTGGATGTATTTATGTAGGATCCATACCTGACAGACCTTGTGGCACCAGGGTCTGTACTCTGGAATAAGTATCCTGATTCTCCAAGCCCTCCCCTACATACTTGCCCTCCTGGATTCAGATTGCCGTATACAGGGTCCGCTGTCATCAGGACTGCGTACAGGAATACAGAATAAGTGAAGGATCCCAAGAAAAAATGATTATTTAAAATTGAAGTATGTACAAACCTAAGCAATGAACAAGATGGAGGCATCTTTATAAAAGTAGTCAATGTATGGCATCCTATCCTGACTTCCTGCAGAGGGGCTTTCTGTGTCACAGGTCAGTCTCCTGTAGGGCAGTCTGTACTTGTAGGGCTCCTTGATTAGGTCTGGTTATTTTGATGGTCTGCTCCCTACTGCTGTTAAGTTATGCAGGAAAAATATTGAGCATAAAATAGGTCTTGGATTTGAATTGGAATACTTATCACAGAAAGACTTGGTAAGTGAAGACACATCAAAGTACAGGTACTTCTTTTAGCTGAGCCTTACTGAATTAAGGTAGGTGCTTCCATGCCACACCCTCCTCCCTGTGTCTGCCACAGACACAGGAATGGTGATGCAATATTGCCTGGCAATTACAGCATGCACTGAAGAGTATAGGGTTTGCAAAATCAGACTGAGGAGAGAAACACAGCCCCCAAATTGTCACACATGGTAGGATTTGCTGTTCATGTTTACAGAGGGGGTTGGTTATTTTTTTTTTTCTTTTTTAAAAAATTCTGATAGAATGTAATTGTACACAGAGCCCATCTGTGATGCCTTGTAGAAGAACTGAGTGCTTCCTGTTTAGACTTTTGAATGGCAGTATGTGTTAGAGCATGAAAAATACCTTGCTTTTCTCTTTTCTGCTGCTCTGTCTAGTTCACTCTGTAGCTGATCCTTCTGTATGTCTGCCTTACTTTTTATTGCAGCATTGTATGTCCAGAACTTTTAGAAAGGTAGCTGTCTCCCTGTGCTTATAGATATTACTGCGCTGAATTGTTGAAGGATGATTCTGATACAGCTCAATTCAATGTGCTCTGTGCACAGTGAACAGAAACTAGATACTACTAAAATAAAATAAATATCTTTTCCCTGTTACTTAGTTTGCTAAGTTGGCTCCGTTGGGTGTCTCAGAAGGCTCCTGGGGCACAGGTGCCAGGTTGGGTCCATCCCATGGTTTATGGTGCTGCAGGATCCGTGTGGGGGCAGCTCTGGATGTCCTGTGACACAGAGGGCGCTGGCCATTGGCTGCCTGCTGATCCTGGCACTGGGGATACAGAGCTGGGGAAGGAGGGAAGAGAAGGCTCTTGTCAGACAGCACCACCAGGTGCAGTGCAGGACTGTGCAGGATACAGCCTGGAGCAGTGTTTCTCTATCACCATCTTCACACCTCTCTGCTGGGTGGGATTTGGCAGTGTCACAGCAACACAAGTTACTTGCTTGCTTTAAAAAGGAAAAATATGGTCAAGTCCAATGTGGAAGTAGTCCAGGGTCTTTATAATGCAAGTGTTTGGTTTCGATTTGTATTTAAAGAGTGGGTTTTCCCTTTATTTTTGTTTAGCTGTATGTAGTTTCATTAGCTAGTTTGTGGCTTAACTCCCTTTTATTACATTAGATTACCAAATATCAATAATATTTTGTTGCTTATACCAATTTATTTAATGTACTACTGCATTTTCTTTTTCCGCAGTGGCATTTGATTAGTTGGTTTTAACATAGCTTAAATTTTCAGGAATTTCTTTGATAGTTCCTGTAGCTTTTGCTTTCTGTCCTCCTTCCTTTCCTTCCAAGCTCAAAAAATAGGAGAGATAAACATCCTGTTTTGCTTTATGATTTGTAGGGGGTCTGAATTTTTAAGGAAACCTGCTTTTTTAATTAATTCTACATATAAGGTGTGAAAGCTGGCATGTTCTCCACCTATAGAGTACAGAGTGAGTGGTCCAAACTCAGGTTTTGGCTATTGATCAGACATTTTTAGTTTTCCTTTGGAATGAAATTTGGGGGTTTATCAGGTTTTTTCACAGGGCTTTGTTCCTCAGCTTGTCTTCCTTCACAAGGCTGGAGATCCATAGCAGCATGGACTCCAGTATTCTGTGTGAAGGTGGATGTTGAAGCTCTGTTTGACTGGAGAACAGGTTATTCACTTGTTGGAATTGATTAAGTTCTTTGTTGTATTTAAAATTGAACACTTCAGTCATAGTAGTTGGTTGCTAATGTGATTTTGATGTGGTCATTGTATGTCTTCTACAGGATACTGTTCCTTCCTAATATTACCTTATAAAGTTGTTGGAAAGAAAATCTCTTAACAGCTAGGGAAAAACCTCTCCTGCACTGATGAATATTCCAGCACATCTCCACAGGAGAAATGGTGAGCGACAGTGATGGGGCAGAAGTCAAACAGCACTGACCAAAGTCAAGTTTTTGCACTGAGTTAGAAATAGGTCACTCTAATTTGGTGGGTGTAACAATGCTGTCAGTGTTTCCATGGCTGTGTTTGTGTCTACATCTGCCACACGGGGTGTGCTGAACTCTGAGAAGGTCTGGATGGGCACTGCCATGGCTCCATTGGGGATTGTGTGGGGTACAAGGGAACACATGTGGGACACATCAGAAACGTGGGGTGTTAGGGGCTGGGGGTCACTGCAGTGGTGGCCACAGACAATTCCGTGGTTATATAAATCTCTTGGGATTTCCCTTCCTGGTGCTTGGAAAATGGGCTTGGTAGGGAATGTCTTAAGGTGCAAGGAAAAAGCTACCTGCAGTTTTAGGCAGACTGTGTCACTGCAGGGTAGCAGGAGATGCTCTAATTGTGTATGAAAAAGAGATGAACAGATGACATTTTGGCAAAGGAAGTCACCAAGAATCTTGACTCAATTTTGTGTATTTATTTTGGTCTCATTTTATAATATTCTGTTTCATTGGATTGATCTAGCTTTTGCTTGTTATGCAGGAAGAGAGAAGCCCTGAGGTGTCTGAATAACAAATAGCATAGTTAAGGGCACCAAAGAAAACAGTATCTGGAAGGGTTGAAAAAAATCCTAATTCATTAGTCAAAAACAGAGTGTATAGAGACTAAATTGTATTATATAGTTGATTAATAATTTATGTAATGAACTGTCTTCAAGAAATTCTGAAGTAGGCCAGCAGGTCCAGAGGCTGTGTCTGAGCAGGGTTGCACATGTTTGTCCAGGCCTGCATTTGATCCTGACCATGCCAGGCCCTTCAGATCCAACATCTCCCGAGAGCTGGGGAAGGGAATGACAGACTGCAAAAGGCAAAACCTTGGGGCCTAAAATGTCTTTCAAATAAAACAAAAATACTAGTTTCTTCAAAAATATTGGCAAACTTTTCTCTCATATATTTTATGTTTAATGAGTATTTTCAACCTTTCATTTAGCTTTTGGGTTTTGACATTCTTTGGCTTGTGTCACATCTTGAAAAAAATAACTTGTCAGTGTTTTTCACAACTTCATCCTGTTCTCATTTCCAGAGCTCTCAAACTGTGTGTAAAAAAAAGTACTGTGTGTAAAAAAGTATTATTCTCAAATATGCTTGTAACGGTTGAAAAAGTTGAAAGATTTTCTCTTACTTTGTTGGTGGCTGTAATGCATTAAGAATGCATTTTGAATTGAAGTCCCTGAACTTAGTTTTGAAATGTTACAGAAAAAAAAAAACTTTATTGCATCACATACAGACAATTGTGATAATTTTTTTCTGTCCTTTTATCACTCTTATATGAGATTTTTCCCCTTCCAACCATTAAGATTACTATATAGAGGTTTTGTACATTCTCCCCCCAAACTAATATTCAGTTACCCTTTCAAAAACAAACTAAAATGCTAAACTCAAGTCTAATTTATTTGATATGGGTGAGGATATGAGAGATGTGCTGTTCAATATGAGAGAAGTGGATGATGCTAAGTTGAATTTGTCAAAGGTGCCCTGTATTCCAGTGAAGCACAAATATGATTTCTAGAATGTGTCTGGAGCTAACACCTCGGTAAGGTGAGAAGCTGGAAGTGGAAGAGTATCAGTCTAGTCCTATTTACCGTTGTTAATTCCCTAGCACATGAGGCACACCATCTTTTTCAACTTCCTCAAACTACATTCCGTGCGCCTGTGCCTCAGCAGAGCTTCTTAACCAGTGGATTGGTTGTGTTTTCCCATTCCCACAGTATTTCGGCTCTGTGCCTGGCTCCCAAAGGCTTTGTCCCCGAGGCACGGTGCAGCCTCCTGAGCGCAGCAAAGCACACGGGCAGCAGCAGCTGTAACCCGTCCAGGGGCCCGTGCTCTGGGGACACTGCCACACAAGGGGGAGCCTAGGGCATGTTTTACACACCTCACAACACGCTCTTAGTTTCTCAAAAGCTGTTTCTCTGCAGTTTTGCTTCAGTTTTTCTGTTCTGCTTGTAAGCTTTCTTGACTCTTACCTGGTGGGATGCTGTATATTGCACATTTGCGGGTGAGACTGAAGGAAGCCCTGTATCGAGTGGGCAGGTTTTTTTAATAGCAACTGGGCATTATTTGCAGGTATTACAGTGCTGGTACAAGTCTTCTTGAAAAGGACTTGGATTTCAAATAGTAGGAAAGCATTTTTAAAGATCATTTTCTTTACTCAGATATTGTAGCCTTACTTTTTATGTGACCACAACAGTTGATCTCAGTGTGTTTGTTCTGTTGCCTCCACTGAAACTTGTGATCTTACCATCATTACATCAGCGTTCCATAATGTCTACGCTTTTCTGAACAAAGTGTGTGCATCATGCAAGCATGTCGACTTGGTTTCCAACTGCTTTATCCTTTTAACTGTTCTAATTTTTTTAATAGTCCAAGTAGATAATCAAATATGCCACATTGTTCTAGTTCTGTTGGTCATTTTTTTCCTTGACATTATGCTTTTGCTTAATTGAATAATATCTATACAAATGGAGAAAATTCCTGTTGAATAGGACTTCGCAGATCCACAGTGAAAAATGCTCATCTGAGGAATATCCTTGAAATAGGAGGAAGTGATTTTCACGTCTTAGAAGAGTTTTGAATGGAAGCTATAGCTTTTTCAAAGCAGTTATTTCGGGGGAAGCGGAGGGCTTTCTCCGTGCGCACGTGTGAGGCACGGCCGGCTGTTCGTCCGGACCGCGGGCACGCGGGGGGAGCAGCGTGTGCGGAGCGGGCGGGCGGCCCTGGGGACGCATGGGGCGGCTGGGCCGGGCGGAGGGGCCGGATCCCGGTCCCGTGGTGGGGCGGGGCCGGATCCCGGGTCCGCGGGAAGGGCGGGGCCGGTTCCCGGTTCCGCGGGCGGGGCCGAGCCGGGTCCTCCCCCGGAGGCAGCGGCGGGAGGGGTGGGGTGGGGCGGGGCCGTCCCGGGCCGGCAGTGCCGGGGGAAGCTCGGGGAACCATTTTGGGGCGCGGGGCCGGAGCGCGGCCGCACATGGGGGCGCAGGGTCCCGCCCGGGGCGGTGACATCCGGGCGCGGCGCGGGGCTCGCCGGCGGTCGCTGGGGCTTTCGCCGCGGTCACTGCCCGGCCCGCGCTCCGAGCCCGTCTGTGCTGCGCGGACACGCCATGAGCTCCTCCGCGCCCCATGACGGGCAGATCTGCCTCCAGCGGGCCGTATTCCTGGAAGGGCGTCTGGTCTGCGTGCTTGCCGGGGAGTAAAACCTGCAAGGGGAAAGGTAGCGCCGTTTAAATTGCCATATGCGCAGTATTTAAAGCTGAGCTTGTAGGAGATGTTGTATCCCGCGGGAGGTCTCGGTAGCCTCTGCATGTCACTTTTCCCAGAACAGTGTGGAGAATGCTTTTAGCAAAAGGTCGGTGCGTTCTGATGTTACCAAGAACAGCTTTTCTTGATTTAGAACTAGGAAATATTAAGATGCGTTTTCTGCTTTTCACTCTTACTGTTGGGTAAATTTTTTCGAATATGTACAGTCTTTTTGATAATTGGAGTTAAAGGACCTAATACTCTTGAAAATGATACCTTAGTGTTCCTTAGTTTGTTGCTGTTGATTAGAAACTTGTTTTTAGTGTGTGCAAATAAAGATAATGAAATGGCAAATATTGCATATAGGTGTTTTTACGTGTAGTAAGGGGTTTGTAACTAAAATTACCTTTAAACTTTATCTCCAGTTCTGTACTTGTTTTTCCTTGGTTGGTAGATTCCACTGTTAAAACTTTTACTTGTGATTAACTTGTAACTTTTGAGATAGCCGTAAAAGATGTATTATTCATCTTTGTGTTAACAAGAGTGATGAAAATGTAGGCTTTGGGCAGGTTTGGGCTTGGTAAATTACAGTTTATAGCCTTATCCAGTGTCTTTCCTGCACGCTAATCTCAGTGGTCTGATTCAAAGAGTCCTGCTCGTTTCCGTTCTCTGCTCCTGTGAATGTTGTGGAAGGTGCTCACACAGGAACACTGGTAGCACAGTTCTGTTCTCCAGTACCTCCGTACCTTAGAAAGCTCAAGTGGGAAGTGCATCTGTGCACAAGGTCTTTCACAAAGTTCGTAGGTTGCTTCATTTAACTGTTGCATGGGCTCAGCGAGGTGTAATTAAAGACAGCAGAGCTCACCCAGCTCGTCAGGCTGCCCAGGGAACTGGTCTGACACAGTGGTTTTCACGAGCGTTATCTTCAGGTTACGGGGGATCCCTGGATCGGGACCTGCAGGGTCAAGCAAGAGGAAGCACACAGACTTTTCTGAAATGTGCGTGTTTGCAATATTTGAAGGGAAACACTTCCAGAATTTTACATATGAATATGCTTGTTATTTCCAAGCTCTTCCCAAGAGAACAGTGTGATCAGCATTGGTTCTCCCGTGTCCGATGGTTTGTTCTGGAGCACAGAACTGCAGGGTGACCCCCACCTGCAGCTGCTGGGACACAGAGCAGTGCAGCTGGCAGAGGCCTTGCTGCTCCAGTCCCCTCACTGGTGCAGCATCACTTCCCCAGGACACATGCTTGATTTGTCACAGACATCCTAAACTTCTCATTTAAGCTGGAATGCCTCACCGTGGGAAGATACAGCCAAAAGACACAAACATTCTTGTCATATCTCTACAGTATCAGTTATGGATCAGCACTGAAAACTGCTGCATGTGTGTTTTTCCCAAGGATGGGAATTGGGTCTTTCTAGACCACCCAGCCTGAGATGGAGGGAAGAGAGTTTGGTGGGTTGAGAAGTTGCTGTCAGTGGGCTTGAGACTCCTGAAATCAGTGACTGAGTTTTGAACATCTTAGACACTCATACATTCCTAGCTCTGGGGAGAGGTACTTCTGTAGAGGAATTTGGACTTGTCTGTGTCTCATTACTTTTTGAATGTCAAGGACTAAGTAATTTTGCAAGTTGGAATCTCTTAGTTCCTCTGCTTTGTGCCCTGAACAGTGCAAGTCTTGCAAAAGCATGCACAGAATGCTGCTCTGAGCTGTCTGGTCCAAGTATGAGTAAGTTTGTGGGTGAAGTGATGCTAAATATGGGAAGCTTGCCTATTGCCTAATATTCCCATGTCAAATAGCAAGGAGATTAAAGATGAGGTTTATTTTGAGAGCTTTATACGTACGTGACAGATCCAGAGCTGGTTGTACTCGCAGAGAGGCACTTAGGGTGGCTGAGAATTGTACTGTGTAACAGAAGCCAATTTTATATAGCATTTTATTTAACTGCCCTTTACCTACAAAGGTATGGTTTATTTTTTCAAAACTGTGTTTATTTTTTCATATAGTGCTAGTAATTCCTTTTCCACAAGAAGGAGGAGAGTGAGGAGTGCAGGAAAACATAACATGTTCAGAAATATGGCTGGTACTTGTTCCACATCTGTGGAATGCTTGAGCAAGCTGTTTGGTCAGGCAGCTGTCACCTTTGTCTGGGGACATTGGAAAGGACAGAACTGCAGTGGGAGCTCCACTGAACATAGAACTTTATCAACAGGGCCTTTCCAAGGGGCTGCAAATGTCTGAGTAATCAAGTGGTAAAATGAATTCTCAAATTTAATAAGTGAAGTTTGAATTTTTAGTCTTATTTGGGAAATTAAATAAAGTAATTGCTTTAGTTTTTTTTTTTTGTGGTATTCTCACATATGGTTTAGTTAAGGAAGCTGAAGCAGTGCCTGTGCTTTACAAGCCATGGGCCTCAGTAGCAGCGTAATGAAAACGAGGAGTCACTGTCCTATCCTGGGAAAAAAGCAGGGTAGTAATTGTCTGAGCTGTGTTGTTTTTTTTTTGTTTTTTTTAATTACACTGTATCAATGATTACTGAGAAGATCACATCCAGAAGACAGTTTTTTCATTAAAAATGCCTTGTTTCTCATACACAGCAGCTTAGAATTGTTCCGTACACAGAGTTGATACACACAAGTGATCTGGGTGAACCATTTCATAAATGCTATATTAAAAACAAACAAGCAATTACAAACGTCTTCTTTTTAGCATGTCTTTACTCCTCTCCCTTGCAGCTTCCAGTAGATAAATGCCACTTCAGAACAATGAGCAGAACTTCTTCACTTGTTCAGTTTCCATGTCATGCAAGTGTCTGTAGGTGTACAACTGATCTACACATACCATATATGCAGTTGCTATTACATGGGGGGGGTTTACTTTCTTTTGTATCTTGTCTCTCGAAGTTTCTTTGTGGGTCAAGCAATGCTGTATGCAGAGAGAGTGAAGTGTGGTTAGGTCTGAATTGTCTGTTCTCTGTTCCGTTGCAGAAATGAGCCGTCAGACCGCTACAGCACTACCCACAGGTACCTCCAAGTGCACGCCATCACAGAGGGTGCCCGCGCTGACGGGCACCACAGCTTCCAACAATGACTTGGCCAGTCTCTTTGAGTGTCCCGTGTGCTTTGACTATGTGCTGCCACCGATCCTGCAGTGTCAGAGTGGCCATCTGGTCTGTAGCAACTGTCGCCCCAAACTCACGTGCTGCCCCACTTGCCGAGGCCCGCTGGGCTCCATCCGTAACCTGGCTATGGAGAAAGTTGCCAATTCCGTACTCTTCCCCTGTAAATACGCCTCTTCCGGCTGCGAGATAACTTTGCCACACACAGAAAAAGCAGACCATGAGGAGCTGTGTGAGTTTAGGCCTTACTCCTGTCCCTGCCCCGGTGCTTCGTGTAAGTGGCAAGGCTCTCTGGATGCTGTAATGCCGCACCTGATGCATCAGCATAAGTCAATTACAACGCTGCAGGGAGAAGATATAGTGTTCCTGGCCACGGACATTAATCTTCCTGGTGCTGTTGACTGGGTTATGATGCAGTCTTGTTTTGGCTTTCATTTCATGCTAGTGTTGGAGAAACAGGAAAAATATGATGGTCACCAGCAGTTCTTTGCAATTGTACAGCTGATAGGAACACGCAAGCAAGCAGAAAACTTTGCTTATCGACTCGAGCTAAACGGGCATAGGCGGCGATTGACTTGGGAAGCAACTCCTCGATCCATTCATGAGGGAATTGCAACAGCCATTATGAATAGTGACTGTCTAGTCTTTGACACCAGCATTGCACAGCTCTTTGCAGAAAATGGCAATTTAGGCATCAACGTAACTATATCCATGTGTTGAAATGGCAATCAAACCTCTTCAGGCCAGTGTTTAAAACCATTGCATTTAATTTAGCAGAAATAGGGTAACCATCTTTGACTGTCAGACAAATTATTTGGTAGATGGAGGGTAGACATAAATGAAGGTAAATAAAAGGAAAGGCTGTTAAATTACAGGAAGCAGTTGCATGTAGTAACTAATATATTTAAAATAAGTCAACAGTAAACCACTGAAAATATATATACACCCAAAATGGGCATCTTTTGTATTAAGAATTGATTCTACAGGAAATGTTGTAAAATAATTCTAAAAACTTGTTTGTAGATTGATTGTACTGTTGAAAAGGATACTGTTTCGTGTTTTTGTTTGTGTTTTTTTCCTCCCCCTTTGACTGACAAGCCATGTTGAGCGGTCTGGTCTCTGGCCGCTGCTTCCCCTCCTCCTCCCCACCCCCCCTTTGTAAGTCACTACATAGTATTGCTGCTGTTTGTGTATATTTTTTGTGTATTTGCTAATTTTTATTAACTTCTAGTTTTTCATTAAATAAATATGACTTTCTTTTCTGTAATTCAGGTTTTTCTCTTTTTTGTATCTTTTAAAAATTAATTACAGGTGTCATCTTTTGATATGCATAATTGCTATGGTAAAACTTATATTTCTGTATGTTTGGTAAATTTTGTCTCTTTCCAGTAGTCAATTCATTGGTGATACTGTTCTTAATTGAGCTATTTGTGAATGTACTGAACTCGAAAGGAGTGCTTATGTTCAAAGATGTGTCAGGAAAGACAGCTCCTTTAAAAACAGGTCTAGATGTTGTTGTACTTTGAGTTATCTTCTAACAAAAGTGAACAATTATTAAGAAATTTCCAAACTTAAAAAAAAACAGTAATTCACATTTCAAATTTAGAGATGCTTAGAAAATTGATTGCATCCTTGTATTTGTTGGTTTGCAGTACAAAGAAAGTATTGTATTACACAATATTTGTAATTATAAAAGCAGACCATTTGTCTAAAAAAAAAGGCAGTCAGAGTGAGATGTTTTCAGTCTTTTTATATTTGTCATTAAAAGATTACCTGGCAAATGAAAAAAACACAGCCAACTTCTGCTTTTTGCTTTAGCTCAAAGTTTGACACATTGATGCTCTTGCTCAGTTTCTTGTCTTCATGTATTTTGGTTGTTACTAAAGCAACTGTCTGGAACTGACTTCTGTATCTCATTTGGGTGACATGATCCACATGCCAATGCAGATAAATCTCTTCCAGGTGTGACTGACCAGCCCTAAAGGCTTTGGAAGCATACTGGGCTTTATGCAGACTGCCTGTGTGTGCAAACCTGAACCACGAATGTAAACGGAATTTGTGTTACAAAACAGACACAGACAAGAGCAGAGGAAGAGCTGTTCCACCTTGAGCAGGAAGGAAATCTTTGTCAAAGCGAGTGGTAGCGGAGGTGTCGGGGAGCTGGTCTGGCTATTGACGACTTTTGTAACACATTAAAATACAGTTTATTTACTGTGCACTGTCTTAACTTTCTTATCAGAAGTTGGTCTGTTAAGACAACTCTTGATCTTACTATTTTTGATGCATGATGAGGTAAGTAGTTCTACAGGTAAGGAATGTAAAATCCATTGGGTTGGATTAGTAAAATACTACAGAAATAGTTGGCTTCATGTAGTAGAAGTGTCACTCTGAAAATTTGATACTTTGACTGTTTGAACTGTGCACAGATGTAATTTAAAAGATGTACCGGTACCTTGTGAGAGTAGATAAATGCTTCCAAAACTCCCGCAATCTAGCATTTTTTTCCTTTTGAATATACAGGCAACTGTTTGCAGTTTTCTAAATTCAGTAATTATTCTCACCTAATCAAGCTTGTCTGCATTTACCTCTAGCTTGTCTTTAACAGAAAGTTGGCTAAATACTCTTTTTGGAGGAGCCCACATGTCCCTTGCTCCCTGGTGCCTGTGTGGCTGGGCTGAGCCATCGCAGCTCTGGTTGTGCTGAGGGAACGAGGAGGGGAACCTGTGTGGCCCCTCTGACCCTGCCCTGAGGGGCCAGGGCTTGCAGGGCCGGTCACTGCTGCTGTGTTGGGAGGGTTCAGCTGGGGCTGTGTCCCCAGGAGCACTGTCACCCCTGAACCCTTGTGCTCAGCTGCAGTGATTTGATTTAGGCACAGTGGGCTGAAGGTCAGGGCTGTGCTCTGGAAGGGCCTTCAGGAATGGCCTCTGCAGTGAGCTTTAGAAGCTGCCTGCTGTGCTCAGGTTGCTTCATGTTTCACAGAGGACAACAGCTATAGCATAACTACTGTATGCTAACTTACTGTAATGTAAATTAGTATTGCTCCATTTGGTGTTAAATAATTGTATAAAACATCTACTATCCATCATCAGATGGAATTATGAAATTACCCTTAGGCCTAGATCCTCAAAAGTATTAAAAGCCTAAAGAGTGTGAGGATCTGGTAAGTCAGCTACACTGTTGTATATGAAAAAAGAAACCATACTAGAAATCTGTACAGTTTACTACCTTATCTAAAATAAATGGTGTGTTAAAGCCTGGCATTGTCTTAACATTAGCTATTTATTTTAGAAAGTGCTGTTTTACTTTGCTGTATTGGGAAGGAGTATTTGTCTCTAACAGATGAAACCCAGTAGATCTTGCATTTGTCTGCTAGCACTACCTCCGTGGTTTTTCACTGCCCTTAAAAAGAAAAAAAAGGCCTTAAATTGTTTGACAAATGTGGATGTAAATATTTTGATTCTGTTGAGACATTTCCTGCTAGTTCTTGTTTGCAGTAGTGCTTTAAAATTAAAGCAGGTGAATAGTTTTGTAATCCTGCCTGTCCTGTTGTTTTATCCAGAATCTTTTCCAAGCTGCTGTGATTAAAGCAGGAATTGTTCTAGTGGGTTGCTATCTGTAGCAGTTTATAGTATGGATAGAGGAAAGGAGCTACCACTGCTTTTACTTTTGAGAAGCGTCAGCTATTTTGGGGTATTTTTTGAGGGACACAAGTTGAATCTCTGGTCCATCTAACTGTTCCTAAGCAGATGCTCCCCAGGGCATCGACATCCCAGCAGAAGTTCTGCACTGCTCTGGCTCGCTGCTGCACAGGGGTTTTGTGCTCACTGAAAGCAAAACAAAAGGCACCAAAGTGTGGCTGTAGTGCCTGCTCTAATGGGTAATGCTTATGTTTGTTTAAAAAAAATCTCAACACAGGAACAGAACCTCCTCAGCTCTGGCAGCAGGGAGAGGAAAAGCTGGGAGTAAATGCCTGGCATTATCTTCAGAGTGGCATTAAACTCCTCACCTTCAGGTGGAGTCAGTGGGGACAAGAACTTAAGAACTGGAGTGATGTGTCAGACAGAAAGTCATCCTTTAACTTTTCTGGGGAGCAGCTCACTGTTTTGCTGTGCTGGAAACTTTTTTTCAGTAGTCCTTATTCTCTTTAAAAAAAATGCAATTTGTTTTGTCCATGTGTAAACAGACTGTGCTGGAATTCTGAGCATGTCAGTGCTCTCACAGTGCAGAGAGCAGTGCAGGATTGTTTCTCTGTCTGTTTGGTACAGAATTTTTCCCTCCTGGTTTGATCAAAAGCAAAGCAGCAGCACAGAGTTACCAGGCTGGGGTTTTACGCAGAGGGAAGTTTCTTTGCAGTTCCCTGCACGTTTCTCATGAGGCAGAACATGTCCTGAGGCTGGGGCTGTTGTCTGTAGTCTCGCAACTTGGCTTGTAAGTGACTAAGAGCAGAGCTCTTAAAATATTGACACAGAAGCAGGTTTTATTTTTATCATTTTATTAGATTCTTTTGTTGAAGTTGTAAAATCTTTTGTAAAATATGTGTTGAAATTTCACTGAATTGATTACTATCAGTGCTGTTATGTTCCAGGTAAATCAGCTTTGTTATCTAAGAAAATGAAAGCAAAGCAAACTCTTACTTTTGATTTTTAGGCAGCTTCTAGAACAGGCTGTTGTCACTGGTACAATTTGTATTTCATAAGCACTTCAGAGTTTGTTTCAGAACCAGTGAACAAGAGAAGGATGTAACAACATCCAGGATTTGCTTGTGGGGCTGACCCTGCAATGAACAATGCCAAAGCCCCGGATCACGCACTGAAGTGCAGTTCTCACTTCAAGGGGAGATAAGAGACAAAGCTATCAAAGGACAGGGAGGCGGCCAGACTTCTGAACCTTACATTATTCAGTGAATAATGATTCAGAATTCTCTTGGCATTGTTCAAATGGATTTAATTTCCATAGGTGAACCTCCAAGCACAGGCATCCCAGAACCAAGTGGGTTTGTAGTGGGTAGGAATGAAGGACATGCCCTCTGTCCCTCCTAAACATTACTGGGTTTTTTCAGAGGCCTCAAGCACACTCCACTCCCTGCTGCTGCAGGGACAGCTGTGCAGATGGGAACCAATGTGTTCTGTCCCTTCCTACACAACAATTCCTGTGTTTCAGTTCTGGCATTGCTTCCTGCGTTTGAAAAATGGTGTCTGCAGTGGCCTTGCTACAAACTAGAACCAAGTGCTGAAAGAACTTCTTAACTTCATTTATTAGGCCATAGTGCTTCTCTTCAGATACCTTAAGAATATTTTTTTTAGAATTCAAAAACCTTATTTTCCCCTGCTGCTGCTCCTTAGCACATTATTATTCATTATTATTACAGATATTTTGTCAATAAGTAAACTTGCACTAAATCAGTTTGCTTTTTGTAACAGCCCCACCTATGAGCCTCTCTTCTGCTGCAAATTATTCCCTCTTTAAGGATGTGACCAGCTGCTGCCATGTACATACATAGGTGCATGACAGGCTAAGGAGTTTTCTTATGCTCAAATCCATCAGGAAGTGAGATCCAAGATTCTTTGCTGATAAAAAGCAGCAAATGCCCATAAAGTGCAGTTTCAGATTGGTAACTGCAGCAGCATCTTCCTTTTGACAGCACTGACACCCCCATTCAAACAATCCCGTTTGGCTCATAGTTGTGCCTGATACCTAACTGTAGCTGAAAGAGATCAAGACCTATGGAATGGGAGAGGAGTAAGCTCAGCCTGCCTGCCTACAGTTTGCTGTTGAAGTGCTCACGCCTGGCCTTGACGGCAAAGCCGCCATCGAAGGCCGCGTTCAGCACCTCGTCCAGGCACGCGGCCAGCACGAAGGTCAGGTCCTGCCGCACGTGCGCTGCGATCTCCTCCAGATCTTTCTCGTTCCTTTGAGGAATGATGATTCTCTTCAGGCCAGCTCGGTGTGCTGCCAGCACTTTGTCTTTAATTCCCCCAACCTAAGAAGGAGAAGAAAATACATGTATAAAAACAAGGATCTAATCTAATAATTATTGTAACATCACATTGGGAGTTAAATCTTGATGAAAGGGTCTGCCTCTCTCAGTCATTTAGGAAAGCAATTAAAAATGCAGTCAAAGTTGTAGCTCATCATGTGCTTAATGAAGGAAATATGTTCATATGCTACAGAAAGGATACTGTAACAGCTAATAATGAGAAAAATTAATTTAGGAGTGCAGGTACAAGAGAACCAATAGTAGAAAAGTAATTGCTTTTCAGGAATTTCTTTTAACAAGAGTGGCCTTCACTCCATTTTTTTTTTATCATGCTAAAATCCTGTACCTGCATTAGAACAGAAGATTTTTCAGATAAAGGGAGTGTTAGGGGGAAAAGAGTCCTGAGGGAGCAGCAATGTCCCGTGAAAACTTGAGCTGTACAACAAAACATGCACAGCAAAGCAAACCTGTGTTCAGGAGTGGAGGGCACCGCTCCACTCAGCCTCCAGGTTGAGTTGCTAATGAGATGTAAACGGGGGTTAAATTAGTTTTTCTTACACTGTAGCTTCTTCCCCCAAACTCCTTTCTATTCCTAAGGACCACCTTGGAGCAGAAACTTTTAATTTGACAATGCTTTAGAGGAGAGGAGGGGCCTGGATTACAGTACAAAGGGCAAACCCCAGGCTGCTGTGACACAGGGCAGGAGCAAACCATGATCCTCACGGTGACCTACAGGTCTGGGCAGTGCTGCACACTCAGCAGCAAGGGCAGTCCCTGGCACAGCCCTGGGAATTCCGTCACTGATAACAGCAAGATTCCAGACTACCGTGGGGAAGGAGGAAAATGTGGTTTAATATTTACAGGTACCTTATCTCTGCACACAGCTGTAGCAGCAGGCACAGTGTGGTCACTGCCTGCTGCAGTCAGGACGGGCTGGCTGCAGGGCTAAGTTGACTCCCACCAGAGTCACTGCAGGATGCTCCAGAACCCTGGACAGTGGCCTGTCCTGTCAGTCTCTGCCCCCAGAGCCTCCCAGGCCACTGCCTGCCATGGCACCTCTGGTTCTGTCTCTGCAGGAAACAAAATCCTGTCCCTGATTTCCAGCTTCATCCTCCTTCTGGCCAGTATTTGGTATGAGATGGTAACTCCCATTTCAGCTTCAGCACCTGTGCCAGGCTCCACCAGCATGTTAAACTAAACTCTGTGTGTGAACACCTTCTTTGCCTTCAATGCTTTGACAAAGCTTTATGGAAACCCCATTTGGCTGAGCTACATACCAGCATTTAAGAGAAACATTTAAGAGAAACCTGGGAGCAGATCCATGGATTCAGGAGTAACCTGTGTGCAGTTACTGTGAGAGCTTTAAAACACAACTTTTCAAAGACATCAGAGGTAGTTCTCTACCAACAGTCTGAGGAAGCACATTTAGAAACTGCAGTGCAGACTTTAGAGCCATCTTGCATTTTAAGACTTTGAGGTTTCCTTCCCAAATTGACATTTTAATGTCTTTTCCCAAAAAGCCACATCAAGGCTGGCTTCAGCTTGCAAGGCAAAGCAGAGGAGTGGGGCAGTCCTGCAGCAGCCTGGCCTCTTCCAACTGCAGAGACTGCACTGCTGCTAAGGAATGATCCAGCAAGGCTCTGGATCCACTCTTTTCTAAGTGGCTATGAACAGATTTTATATCCAAAATAGGGAGCACTAATACAGCTTAGCTCTTTTCTCCAATGATGCTTACTGGAAGAACAAGGCCTCTTAGTGTAATTTCTCCTGTCATGGCTACATCTGAGCACACCAGCCGCCCACTGAAGAGTGAAGCAAGGCAGGTTACTATGGTAACACCAGCAGATGGTCCATCTTTTGTGACAGCTCCAGCTGGGAAGTGCAGATGGATGTCAGTGTTGTCAAGGAGATCAAAACTTCCAGAAGCTTAAGGAAAAAAAGAATGGTTCGAATGTTAAAAATCTGAACCCATTTTGTTCCTGGTCTTTATTCTAAAAGCCCACTAAGAACTAAAAGCCTTGGTACTATGTATTAACAGTAGGCTGAAAAAAACAACATGATATTGCAGAGACCCTAGAAGGGAATTCCCAGTGAGCTTTCCTACATCCAGATTCCTAGAAAAAACTGTAACATGATAACCAATAAGCTTGGCATTTGCACGCACTGGGAAACTGAGAGTAGGGATTACTGTGGAAACCAAGGAATTTCTACACAGAAATTTATGTCCCAAACCGTCAATGTTCGGAGAACACTCCACAGAAACTCACAATTATAATAAAGTGGAACTCTTGCTTATGTCCTTTCACCTGTAATGGAGTACATGGAGTGTAAACCAGAGAGGTGAACATGCACACAGGTAATGCCTGCAGCACATCATACATTAAATCCATTTTGGTTTTTAACCTATTTAAACTTCCATAAATAGTGACAGATACTGGTTAATCATTTGCCTGATCAGCAGATGATTAATCTAGAAAGCATGTTTCCACAAGTCCCGGGCAAAAAAATAGTTAAAATGTTCTTGTCCAGAGCCCTATTGCACTGCAGTTCCACAGCTGCCATACAAACCTAACATTCTCAAAATACTAAAACTTAGACTACAAAAAGCTTTTCACAGGACCTGTCAGAGAAAAACTACAGACTTCCATATCTGTCTCCATCCTGAAAATACTGCTGGAAAGCTTGGGTGTAAAAGTGAGTCAGAGGCAGTGTCTGCCACAACCAAGGAGAAGCACCTTGGCACTGAGGCTGCCCACAACCTTCCAGGCCAGGGCAGGGAGACACGACTCGTGTTCTGCCAGGCCACAACCACCTCAGCTTGGCAGCAACTGGGAAAGAACTCCACAAAGGCACTCTGGAGCTGATCTCATCTCCAGGGTAGCGCTGATGGCTGAAACCCCTTCTGTGTGACATGTGCACCGTGAGTGGCAGGGTCACTCAGCGCAGCAGCACCAGGCTGCAGGCTGCACTAGCCATGCAGTGTGGCTGCTGCCCCACCGTTGGTGAGCTGGTATCTCTTGGCGTTGCTGCGCAGCCAGCTGATGGCCAGGTGAGCCGACTCCTTCATGACGTCCCCCAGCTGCCCCGTCAGCGTGAGCTGCCCCTCCCCGTCCATGCGGCTGGCCTCCACAAACATGATCTCCCCTCCCAGCGGCGTCCAGGCCAGGCCTATGGCCACCCCGGGCTGGTTGAGGCGCTCAGACACCTGAAGGGAGACACGGCACGAGGTTTAGGAAACGGCCATAAAGAAAGCATCGCAAAAACAATTCAATAGTTGGCTTTGAAACCACTGTACCCATCAAAACACAGAAGTTAAGCCAAGTGTCTGATCTCTTATATTTTCATGTCTTATTTAATGCAGCAGTAGTTCTGGATATGTGTAAACACTAATTTCACAACAGGAGCTGAATGTGGCAGCCTAGCTTAAGGCCATGGCAAACATCTGGGCATGTCATTCTTGAAACCTTCCCCGCCCCCAAAAACACCCTAAGAATCTTTCTCCTCAAAGGACTTCCATCCTGACTGAATGTTTATGTGACTTAACCCATCTGCTGGAGTGTGTTTGCCCTCACTGTCACTCCTGTGGCAAAGCCAGTTTTGCTCCCCGGTGTTCCCCAACAGCCTTTTTAAAGGCAGTGGCACTGCCTGAGCTATGGCCAGCCAAGCCCCCAGTGTTGTTCCCTGCACACATTTACAAACACTTTGGAACAGCAGAAACATGAATGTATTCCCAGGCCAGGCTGAGGGGACACCTGACAGAGTCCCTATAGGAATTACAAGCAGCCAAGCAATCAGCAGCTACACAGGCAGCCAAAGCCAAGGAAGCCACACAGCCCCTTCTGGTTCTCCTGGGGCTCTCCCTTCCCTGTGCACTGGCATCAACATCCTGCCATTTGCTGTCATTAGCATGATTTAGCTAAGAAGGCTCTTTCTTTCTCTAGCATTTAAGAAAATTGTACAGAACAGCGTGTTTCACTTTTATGGTATCAAAATACCTCACCAAGCATTTTCATTTTTGCTACCATCAGTTTCTATATCCAGTCCCTGGTGTTATTAGTTACGGTGATTTACTGTGATTATTTCAGTAACTGCTTAGTAAGTCAGGTTAACAAAGTCAGTTCATCCTGGTCACACTGAAACCCAGCAGTGCTGGAACATTGCCCTTTGCACTGGAGACAATGCTATTTTGGCAAACCATCTTGGTTTCAAACATTACAGGTGTAATGAACAAAATTAACTGTCCACGCCCTCTCACAGCCCAAAGCAGCCACCAACAAGGTTTATTGATTTGGGGGTTTTGTCTCAGCTTTTTTAGACTGGTCTCTGGACCAACAGAAAACAGTTTAGAGACTGAGAGCTCAGGGGCAGAACACAGCAAATGGGACAACAAATCAAAACCCAAATGGTTCTGAAGACTCATCACTTAGCACAGGCTCCCTCCTCTACCCCCAGACTAGGCAGGTACCTCCTACTTTCACAAGTCAGTTGAGATCTGATAACAGACCCTGGCTGTGTAGTAGGTGTTGATCACCTTTGGACCACTGCTCATTAGCTGGTGCCTCCAAAGCCAAGCAACCTCTCCTGCTGTCCCGGAGAGAGACTGGACCACCGCTGCTGCAACCTCCTCAGCTGAGCCTTTACTGAGCCTGCTGACAGGCACACGTGGCAAATGCCCTGGCAGCTTTGAGACGTGGCTGCAGAAAATGCCCTTGGAATTCCCGACACATAGCCAGAGCCACAGAACCCCCAACACTCAGAGGAAAGCACACTGCACTACATGAGACACCCACAAAGTGTTAAGGGAGCCCCACAAGACTGAATCACTCCTGACACCCCTGAATAATTTCTTCTCACCGAAAGTCAGATGAATTTAAATTAGAATATATCCTTTCTTACACTTTCTAAACAACTTCAACTAAAAACGACCATTTGGATCAGCTGATGGCTGGTGATGTCTGTCAGATGATGATGATGTCACTGACCTACATGGAGTCTTGGGGTTTGAGAATGTTTGTAGATGAGACCAAACCAGCTGTGATTTAGCTGTACCCTGAGTACACAAACATACTGTCAGATGCATTTTAGCTGCCTGGACACTGCAAAATTCAAGTCTTAACATTCAGCACAGTCATTTATTTTAGAGTATTTCAGGTTATCTGCAGTTCTGGAGCTACACCAAGCCAGAGTAATGGACAAGAAGCTGGTAAGTCCCTGATTCACAATGGGAAGATGAGAACCAGTTCCTCACTTGCTGGCCTTTAGCATGTTTGTTTTCCTTCCCAGCCTGACTGTACCAAGTTTTTTTCTACTCTTCTGATTCATTCCCTGGCAAATCCCTGCTGGCAAAGCACATTAACAGTGGCTTCCCTCTGAGGGAGGAGGATTTCCCAGAAATATCACCACAAGACTGATAGTTCTTAGATAAAAATGCCAATCTAAACCTGTGCTTTGGAGAGCTTTTTGCTTCTAAAAGACACCCTAATTTTTTCCCTAATTAGAATTGTGCATGTCCCATGAAACAGAGCCATTCTTTTATGGCATCTGCACTTTCCTAGAATAGGCCATTATTTCCTAGAATAGGCCATTTCTCTGACCTACAGCTTCTGTCCCTTCAACTTCATTCAAGTTATGAGGATATAAACCAATCCTGATGGACCCTCCTGTGGTGCCAATAATATTTTGTTACTTGAGCAGAAATAAGGGTCGAAATAAAAAAAAAGCTAAAAAAATCCCCCAAAACACAACCTAAAATCCAAGCCAAAAATACAAATAGTTCATTATAAACCCACTGGATATGTTAAAAACCCTTTCCCCCAAAAGTGTGCTGTGCTGAAACATTTCATTAAATCTTCTGCACTTTAAACTGTTGAGATTACTCTTTCAAAGCCTCACTATGTGACTTAATCCAACATTTGCTCTGTAGAGAGACACGTAAGATTATTTATTTGTGATAAATGAATTAATCCAGCAAGTAGGAGCTGAATATTCTGTTGCATCTTCCTGCTGGGAGAGCTGTGCAGACAGTAGGCAAGCAATGCCCTGGAAAGGTGCAAGATGAATCCCTGTGTCAGGAATTCCCTGAAGGACAACAGATCAATTAAGTCATGTCATGTTTTCAGTTCCATTTGCTCAGCCTCACGCAGGTACTGACACAGTGGCTTTGTTTCAGCTGCTGATAAATGGCCACATGCAGGCCCAGGGTGAAGCTCTCAGCTCACACCCAGACAGGAGACCCAGCCTGTGACTACACAGCACAGCCCACAGCAGCCAGGTTCAGACACCTGCCAGAGCAGAAGCTCTGCCCCTCCAAAGAACCTTGGGGTGACTTGAGAAAATTCTAAGGAGTAACACATTAGCTGGGAAAATTCCTTAAAATAGGAGCTATGTTGTTATCTGAGCAATTTACATGGACAAAACCAAAGTGTGTACTGAAAAATATTCACTCAATAAATACAGCAAATAGTACATGAAAAGAAAACCTGGGCTGCTTGGGGGATTAATCTGTGTGGATTCATTTCTACTTCTATTTATGCACTAAATTCGCCTTCTAAATACAGAAATGTTAAGAAAACTTTTTGATACAGAAGTCACAAGCTTCAACCAGGCTTATTTCAGTTTACACAGGGCAGCAGATCCATGAAATGCTTATCTGCAAATTTATGGCATCTATTGTGGACCCCACAACAGATAAACAAACAAACAAAAAACCTCACAAAAGAAAACCCCCACCTAGCACTCCTGTATTTGTAGATTTGAAATTAAGAACCACACTTTAAAAATTTTACTTGCATTACTTAATATTACAGAAAAAAGACAAAATGGCACAAATTATTTTCCAACGCAGCCACACTACCAAATTTAAAGGAATATTTAACTCCAGAAACAAAACTGACACCAGTTAGAACACCTAAGAAAAGTCCCATATTAGCACTAAATTTTTACATTTCTGTGATCTTCCTGTTGGGTACAGAGGCTTCTGAGAGTTGGAAAGAACAAAGCTAAGTTGCTGCCTAACGAGCAAATTCTTCTAATTTCTTAAAGTAAAACAGTAAATCACCAAAGAACTCATGTGAATGCACTCAGCCCAGAGTCACCAGGCACTGGGCTGTTGGTCATTTATCTTCCTTGCCTCCCATTCCCCACTCCCACTGTCCCCATCACCATCCTGACACCATCAATGGCACTGTCTCCTTTCAGTTTGTTTCCTCGTTTCTGTCTCTTCCATGGCAAAATCTTCATATCCAAAAGCCTCAGTTCAGGTCTAAAAACTGGTTCATTCCTTAACAATCATTCATTTTTCTCTTGCTATCCCAATCACCTTGTCCCCTTTTTGTTCTTCAAATCCCACTGGAAGTCTGGTCCTCTGATTTAGGAGAAAAGAATTGTAAGAGGAAAGTTCTCAGAAACGGAGAACAACTGCACTGTGAGTGGTGAAATGAGAATCCCAAACTAACAAATTACTTTAACTGATGGCATTTCCACAGAATGGAGCAAAATACAGATAGGGGAAAGCAAAAAATCTGAAATATGCCTACTGAGGAGCAGAGCTGGAGGTGCCTGACTGATCATAAAAGCTTTAATAGCTAAGACTCACATTAACCTAAAGAATGTCTGAAAACTTCTGGTGCAAACTGAACTGGTTTTAATACCCAAAAATGCTGCCTGGCTTTAAGAAGCTATGAGGGACAGTCCTTAGCACAGCTGCTGCAGAGACAGAATTCCTGGGTTCTACTTTTGGCTTCTTTCCCAAGACCACCAAACATCCCCCAAACAAAAGCAAAATTGTTTCAAACTGAAAAAACACCACCACATTCTTCAGCACTGCTGCAGGAACCTTTGCTAACAGAAAAGTCAGGGCATTAAGTTATTTATGGACCCTGAATTAAAAGAAAAGAAAAACTTCTTTAGGTGAAAACACATTTTGTGGAACATAAAGAAACACAGTGCTGTTATTAACACATTTTGAAGTTGTTAACATTGTGTAGAGTCAGTCAATAGCAACAATCATATCAGCCAGAAACAGCATCAAACAGAAACAAATGAGGATGTTACCTCCATATCATACATGGGGGGCCCCAGGATATCTTTCAGAGCATGGAAATCAATTAAAATCGGCATTTCAGGCGGCAGAGCCAGGTCAGCTGTGTCACTGATGGAGTCTGGTTTGGCATCTTCTGTGATGTGTTCTTTGCAATCTAAGGGAAGAAAATCTAATTTAGGATTTGTAATGGTCTTTCCTAGACAGAGGAATTTTTAAAAAATCGTGAGAGAGAAAAATAAAATATGCAACGAAATGCTCAGTAAGTTCAGGAAAATGTGCTCAAAGCATGTCTCACAAAAATCTTGTCAAATTAAAGATAATATGGCATGAAATTTAATTATTAAGCCTAAATATGTTCTAACTGTTCATCAAAGAAAAAATCAAACCTAGAGCACTGACAGAGATGAAACTCATCAGCTTAAGTGCATTTTAAGCTAATTCACATAGCAAAACACTTTAGGCTCACTTAAGACTGCCTTTTTCACCAGATTTGTGGAGAAAACCAATATTTCACAGTATCAGAACAGTTTGGGCTGTAAAGGACCTTAAAGCTGATCTTGCTTTAAGGTCTTGCAGGGACACCTTCCACTATCCCAGGTTGCTCCAGGCCCTGTCCAACCTGGCCTTGGACACTTTGGGGCAGCCACAGCTTCTCAGGGAACCTGTGCTAAGGCCTCCTCACCCTCACAGGGAGGGGTTTATTCAGGCAGGAGGAATCCTGTGCAGTGCAGTGTAATAGAGAATGTGCAGCTGAACAGGGCAATTCTGACAGTGCAGGAGCTCCTGGTTCTTTTCACGTGTGTTTACAACTGTGCCCCAGCACAGAGCACCTCCAGTGCAGCCCTGGCAGCACAGACTCTGATGTGACACTTCTCATGTTGATTTCTGTCTCCTATGACTTTTATGGCTTTGCTCAATCATAGAAGGCTTTGGGTTGGAAGGGACCCTTGAAGATCATCAGCCCAATCCCTCACTACACACAGGAACACCTTTTACCCACTCAGGCTGCTTAAGTCACAAAACTGACATCTCCTGTCTGTTCAACAGCCAGCTCAGAACACAACACCTACAGGCCTTGCTCAGTGGAAAAACCTCAAACAATTTCAGTGTAACCACCTGTGGCTTTTGTCTTGAAATACTACACACACAGAGGGCTCTGTTCTTTTCTTTGTTGAAGGAGATATTGTGAAGCTGTCATGCTCAATAACCAGTAGCAGCAAAAAATTCCTCCAAGGTCCAATTACCAGACATTTTCAGAAACACCTACAGGCATGATATACTCTTCAGGAAGGGCTGTAAACCCCCAGCAGCCTGACACTTCGAATGCAATATACTCAAGTGTCACCTCGGAGGGACCACACAATTAAAGCAATAGTTATGGGTTCAGAAGGGGGCTCTTGCCTTCCTTCACTCACAGCATGAGTGGATTTCTTACCTGTACAATGCCTTCCTTAGCAGAATGGCCTTCAAATTTCTGTTTTCTCTTTCCATACAAAAGTGAACTGTGATGGGAACCACGTCAATGTCAAAGTCTCACACCCAGCCTGCAGAGGAGCTGTTTGCATGACTGAGCTCAAGAACTCACACGTCCCTGGCAGGGGCTGACACTGCAGGGTTACCAAGGGACTGGGAGCAGAGGGACAATGCAAGCAGGGAATCATTTCCCCACAGAATCTGATCCAGGTCCAAGAGGCCTATCAGCATTTCTCAAGAGCCCTAAGCAGTGTTTCAGTGAAACATCTATCAGAGAAATGAAGAATGCTTGGACAATCCAGCTGTTCCTAAGGCTCTGTGGCCCTGTCTGAGGGCAGTGCCTGCCTGCCCTGGGGCTGCCCTCCTGCACACACAGCGTGAAGACTCCTTCTCACCCAAGCCCCAGCCTAACACACATCTGAGTCTGTATCACACAGCAATGTACACTGAGCTTCAAGACTCCTGCACCGTATTTTGGACCCAGATACGGGTTGTTTACTTTCTTTGAATTCTTTCTAATTTTAGTTTGAAAAGGAGCTTTCTGGTTCTTCCTCTGCACATCAATGCATGCACAGTAACTGAAGATTCAAGAGTTCCAACAAGTACAGGAAAACACAAATCACTGATCTAATCTATTTACTGAAGAGGTTGTCGGTGGTGCAAAAGCAATTCTCAGAAGGTATGAATGAGGATGTCTCCTTTCACAAGATATAAACTATCCTGTTATTAATCCTGATACATAAAGCCCTTTCTACTGATAATTTTGTGACAGAGCAATTCTCACTAATGCCTTAATAAAGTATCAAGGAAAACATTCTACATCACTATTAACAGGACAGCAGCAACTCAGCTTTCATTCATGACTCCAGTCTAACAGTTCTTATCCAATAGCCACTAATCTTCCCATTGTACAACTCACTGCTCCATGGCTAAATCCCATTCCTTTACTGCAAACACTGCCTTAGTCAGATGCCTGCTGTTGTTCCAGCAGTCTCTCTGCTTTTGTTAAGCTACTATCTTTGGACATAATGAATTCAAAGACATAAATACCAGCAAGTCTAGGAAACCTGACCTTGCATGCTATTCTTGCAATTCAGACTGCAATTTCCACACTACTTGATAATCTGAGATGCAACTCCTATTTCAAAACAAAATTGAGTTTTAAACCAGTTGCTTTTGTTCTATACCAAGATTTTACTGCCTAACAAACACAAATGTATTTATTTCACCTAGCTCTGTATACAACTGAAGAGACAAATTGCACATAAACAAATCAGGGAATTTGAGGCCACCTGCCCCATTAAAAGAATCAGAAACTCTTTACTTTGAGTTTATCTGATCTAATGAGTAGAGCTCGTCTTATAATCTGTAACAATGACAAACTCCAGACTTTTTCTGAAAATGTTAATCTAAATTCTGGCATTATCTAATTTTCTATAAAAGCATACAGTCATGTCCCAAAATGTAATCACAAATTCTTTCTTTGAAGAAAAAAAGTTATCTTCGTTTATCATCTTTAAACAAGTGCTGACTATGATGAATCTATAAAGACACAAGTAATTAAGATTACCACTAACAATGACAAATGTGTGTTCCCTACCTACCCCAGACTAACAGCCATAAACCACAGTACAAGCTAAATGACATATTTATCTGAAACAAGACACTTGAATTCAAGTTTCCAGAAACAGACCTTCTCGTTAGGACAGCAGCTTAATCATCCTACAGTTTAAGATAAGTTGGCGAAATAAACTAAAAGGCCAAAAAGTGCCCTTAGCAGAGCTCCACACTGCACTAGAGGAACCACCTGCTGCTCTGCTATTACATGTCTGCTTACACAAAAGCAGCATGGTATTTAGTTGTTTTAACATTTAAAAATTGTAATACTAAAAATAAACAACAACACATAGCCCTCCCCATGGAACCAAAAATGAGCTGAAAAAACAACCAACCAAAAAAAGATTATGTTTGTAAGATTTTCCAAGCAGAATCTGCAGCTACTCAAAGATCACAATGTTCTTCAGGAATCTGTCTTTGCAAGTTCCCAAAATAAAACCAAGTCTCACATGTAAATAATGGATTTGTAAGAAAATGGACTCCTAAGAAAACATACTGACAATGAACTATTAAATATAATTGAAGATTTAATTTTAATAGACATTTCATGGCACAAAGATTTAAAAAATAAGACTGCTACCTTCTACAGATGTAATCGAAATGAGAGAATACAAGTCTAAGACTTCCTCAATTTCTCATCTCCTCATAAAACAGATTTAAATTAAGCACTAGCAACACAAGTCTTAAAGATTTCTAGCCATACTTACTGACCAAGACAGAAAAATAGAAGCCTAACATTTTTAAGCGGTTTTTAACATAACACATCCTGATTTGCTGAATTGCTAGGAAGAGATATAAAAAAGAGCATCAGCACAACAGACAAGGTTTTCAGTTTGTGGGCAATTAAAGAGAAAATGACATTCTTTCTTTCTCATCTGACTTTGCAGCAGATGCTTCAGCACACAACAGACTCAGAATTCTTGTAGCCCCTCCAAACTTAAAAACCCCCTAAAACTGCATTTAAGTAGAAAAGGATGGGATTGCTTTTGCTGACAGTTCACATTCAAAGCCAGCCATAACATGAAACTGCACCCTGAAAGCAACATTCCAAGGTCAAACTTAAATCTTACACATCAAACTTTTAGGAAGTGTTTCTTTAGGAAGGGAACAATTTCCTGGGATCCTGATCCTGTTTACACTTACTTATTTACTTTAATGCTACTGCATTTCTCCTCACAGCATCAGCAAAGTTCTCTTTCCACAAAATATTTACATTCCATCATTTGTGACCTACAATAACAATGTGTACTTGAAGCACTTGAATGTGAGGTGCTCATGCAGGAACATTTAGATAAATTAACACGGAAAAAAGTAACACTTTAAAAATTAATCTGTATTCAAGCCAAACTTCTCAAAACATTCATGCCTTTTTGACCTCTTACAGAGAAGTCATTCCAAGCAATTTTCAGAAATTTCAGGAAAAGGCCCACACTGCAGTCTGCAGAGCTGGGAAGCTCTCTAAGGTCGAGAGAACTGACCTCAGACCTGAGCACCTGCAGTCACATCACCCTGGGACTGAGGCTCAGCAGATTTCTTGTGTCAGTTGACATTGACCACTTTGGTCAAACTTGCATTTAATTTAAAACCAAGGGTTTCATCCACAAAGAGCAGAACAAACTGTTCTACATTGCTGGGTTATGGAAATATTTAAGTATGTTCAAAGTCTTGGTTTCAACATAAATACAATCCTCATTTCATCACTTTTAGTTATGAAGTATTACCTGTCCTAAATCTCCCTTCGGATCTGATTCAGACAAATTGTTTTTCACTCTGGTTTCAACTGCTGTATCATGATATGATGCTTTAGTGCACAGTTGCTGCATTGTGTTCTCAAGGCAGTTGTGGTAAAATAGGAAGGAGACTTTCACATATTTTTGTGACTCCTAGAATTTCTTGTAGTGTCAAAAGACTTGGGGAGTGTCTCATAAATCTTAGATAGTGTTTCAGTGAAATAGCAGCTAGCATTGCTGTACACAGGGATGACTCCCCAGAGAGCTCTGAAAAACGCTGAAGTTCCCTGTGCAAACTCAATAACTGACACAAAACAACACTCCAGCACTCACCAACTTCTCCAGAAAGCTCAGGAGTCAGAGGAACAAGGAAGGCACTAAAAGCTGCCCAAGCATTTCTGGGAAGGGCTGAATCCAGCCTGAGAGAGTCTCCAGCTCTGCTAGGGCAGCACCCTCCCTTCCCAGAGCCCCCTGCCAAACAGTGGCAAAATCTCATTTTACAAAGCCTTGAAAACAGGTGCCCTCCCTGGACTTAATAATCTGATTTAATCAATGTAATGGTGGAAAGGCTGTGATTCTACCACCTAGTGTCCTTAACACTCACTACAACCCACCAGCCAGAGGCACTCAGCTGAATAAACACAGCAGGCACCATGGTAGGATTTGGCTATGCTCTGGATCAGGTATCAATGATGTTTTAGCAAGCAAGCCTGCAGTCTGCCCTCTCCTAGTCATAACTTAAGAAATACCGATGCACTAACTACAGTCTCAGTCTCGCATCAGCAACACACAAACGGAGGAAGCAAAAATGACTTCTAGGTATTTTTACAGAGATAAAGGAAAAAAAATCAAGAAATAATTCTAAATGAAACTATTAAGGAATGACAACTTGATTAACTAATCTTCCAGGGTCATTCATTATATGAAATTAAAATTCATCATCATGATGCACAATTGCACAAATGTCCACTAATCAACAGGAGAAAAAATGCCAAAGAAATCAATTTAGGCTACAAATCCCATTATTTGCATCCACTTGCAAGCATTTGGAGATATTTACAAGCTTTGTTTTGAACACTAAGTTGTTTCCAACAGACAGAACAAAAATAAAAACATTTTTTAAAAGGCTCCTACTCTCATACACCCCCAGCAAATGACACACTGTAAAAACACACCAGAGTGTAAGCACAGTATTAGTACAAAATAAAACCTACTTTGCAGACTGCACCATTCTGTACAAGTCTTTATAACAGCAAAGTTTCACTGTAGAGACACCTGTCCCTCAAACTCCCTTTTATTTATACAGCTTTTTCTTATGGACAGTTTTACTTCAGAAGTACAAAGGCAACTCTTCACAGCTCATTTCTTTCTTAACTCCAAACTGGGTCAATGAAAAATGCCACCATTTTGCCCCCTTTTGAAGGACTTGGGCTGCTATTTTCACTTAGCTTTGGTAAGTTGCAAGTCCAGAACTAATTTTAACAGTGTATAATTTTAACAGTGTAAATACCTCAGTTGCAAGCCCAGAGCTAATTTTAACATGGTAAATAACTCTCTCACTGGATTGAGATGTCTAATACAGTTCCTTTTTGTTACTGGCCTTAATAATAAAGTGTTTCTTCTCACAGTACCGTGAGCTGTGCTCTGAACCTACCTCTCGCCTCTCTTACCAGAATGCTTGAAGAGCAGAACAACATCTCTTTTTATTCAGCAATTGCATGAGACCTCTGAAACACATTTGACATGCAGCTACCTACTTTGAAAAGATGACTTGTCAAAATTGCCATCCAAAAGGTGCAGTAGCCAGGACACCTGATACTGCCTGGTGCTGGTGAGCTGGGTCAGCACAGCCCAAAGGCTCAGCAGTCGCATTCATGAAGACAGCACAGGAGCATCAACAAGTCAGTATTTGACTTCACAAAGTCCATCAGAGCATAGGAGGTAGAGAACACACACATAATATAAAAGGAAAGCATTGGTAAATATGTCTTAAAACCTCTGCCTTCTAAAGTCGATGGGATGATTTAAATTGCAGGATCGTTCACAGATCCAGTCACTGAGCTCACTGCCATTAAGCCAAACGTTCAGAGAAAACCAAGCTGAACCTGCTTAAGCAAACATTGCTGAATTCAACTTTCCAATATTACAGTTTTTACAGACATTACAGTGATCTTAGAAAACTCAACAAGGTAAAAAAAGATTTAATTTTCAGAAGGGAAATACTGAGCTGGGGAAAAAAGGCAAGGAAAAGCTCAAAGACTGTGAAGAAACAGATTCTCAGAGACAAATTATGTAAGTTTTTACTGTGGGTAAAACTCTTCCCAAACACCCTTCTAATTATTACCACTGCTTGTAAAAATATCCCTTATATTTCCTCCCCTGGGATTTACTCTCTGAAAGGGGCAGGCACTGTTGAGACTTGTTTACTGCCTGGTTTTAAAGGAACAGATAATGAGTCTCCTCATTTGTCCTCCTCCAATCCAGACCAGACCTACTCCAGTTGTACAGCTGTTAGAACCTAAAGGTTTTTTCCACTTCAACTAGATTGTGGAATATTTTAGAACATCAACAGGGTCCTTTTTGGTATTTTAAGTCTGTGAGTATCCTGGGGCAAAAGCAAGCAGCCATTCTGCAGTTTTCAGTTTCCAGGATCCTCTGACACCCAGTTGTTCTCTGGCAGACTGGCAGAATTTCTTGTCACCTGAACTCATGTCAGTCTTCAAAAAACAAACCAACGGAATACACAACACCCTGCTGGATAGATTTTATTAGACTAAGGGCTATCAACATTTCAGAAGTTCAGCCTGAGGTTTGGAGTTTGTTCTTTCACATTCCTAATCTACCTGACCCTGAGGGCTCCTACAGACATCCAGTGCTGCAATGAGCACTGAGTAGCTCCAACAGGAAACTGCTGCGTACAGCAACACCCTCCATCAGCACCTGGAACAAAAGCACAGCCATCTACACCCTCCATCAGCACCTGGAACAAAAGCACAGCCATCTACACCCTCCATCGTATCTTTCACCAAACACAGTGTGGATGTTCATTTTTGTTAAACAGAACACTCATGGGGGGATGAAAAAGAGAGCAGTCACCTGTTGTGTGCTGCACATGAACTGGATCATGGGCATGACTTCATCCTTCCCTCTCCTATTTCCACACTAGAGAGAGACCTACCTTTACTGGTGAAGCAGTTACCTGGGTATTTTTGCTGTTTGAGAGTTTTGTGTTCAGCTTTCTTTCAGTCTATTTGATGACTGGGAATGATAAAACACTGTCTGTACACACGGGAAACAAGACCAGACTAACTGAGGCTGAGAAGTTACCAAAGATCCAAGAGACTTTGAATAAGCATGGTCTTAAAAGGCACATAAAACCAATTCTAATTTCAGAGCACTTCAAGCAGACAATTTTTTTAGTGTACAACAAAATAATCAGATTGAATTCTGAGCTAGTAGGAACTACAGCCATGCTTAGCTTTTTATTAAAGAGAATAAGTGAAAGATTTGCATTAAAAAACCTAGGAAGACATACACAAATCATAACTGCATCCCTAAGACATGAAACAGATGCACTGAACTTCTCAATTACTCAGCAGGCTGAAACTACTCAACTTATGTCCTAAGTTATAATTCAGGACTAAAACCATGCATAAGAATAATGTCACACTATCTGCCATGCTTTTAGAAACCGAGTCCTTAAAGAAGAATAAAATAGGGAGAAAAAGTTGCTAAATTAGCTTCCTAGTGACTACATTAGAAGTTCCCTTTTTAACAAAACATGCCAAAGATACACACCTTCTCCTTCCCCCACCTCAGCACGATCTGGCTTTGCTTCTTTGTGCTGCCCTTCAGCCACTTTCACAGCCACTGCTCTGCAAATGGCTCCCAGCTTCCGATCCAGGGCCCGCACTCCGGCCTCCCTCGTGTACCTGCGAGAGACAACGGCTGTGCTGGGCTGTGCTTCACAAGACAGAGCTCTTTTCAATGCAAACACACTCCTTACCAAACACACAGCCACATAAAATGGGATGGGAAAGGTACCAAAACCTTGGGCTACTCTAATACATAGGAAAAAAAATCATTTCTTTTTACCAAAATAATTGTGGTTGCTGATAAAATTGTAGACAGATGACTGAAGAAGGGAAGACATCACTAACACCTGGTACCAAACCTCCATGAAATGCTAAGCAACGTCCGATAGCACTGAGCTCTTCTTAGATGCATAAAAATCAAAAGGAAGAACTATTTTAAAACTTAAAATCTATATCTCACTGGAAGTTGAGGAACTGGCTGTAAAATAATATTTTGTTTTAGTCTATGAACTAAAAAGAAGCACCAGGCAGTTAACACTACACAAAACAGCCAAAACACTGGTCATAAAATACTTCAATTCATTGAATCCCAATACACTTTTTCCATTGGAAATGAGCTAGTTTCAAGTTCAAAAGATGTTCTGATCAATACATTTGCTGCCAGGTCTAACAAAAACCCCAGTTCTAATGAATAGAAGCTATTCAAAAACCTTGTATTTTAATTTTTTAAACCTAATTCCAAATCTAGACAAAGGTACCCATCAAGTCACAAGGAAAAAAAAAAGAAAGGTAATTTCCATTTTTTGTATGAAAATGACAGAAATATAACTTGGTTCTTTAAACCACATGTCTGCTGCCAAGGCTATGGCTTCACACATTGCAGCCACACCAGCCTCAGGTGTTCCTGTTTATTCACAGGGCCTTGGCAATTGTGTCAGCACAACTCATTGTGAGCCACACCTGGAGAGCAAGAGCAAGGAACTCTCTACAGAAAGGATGTTTTCTAGAGAAGACAAGAGCTACAGAAAGAGCAATTTCATGAGCCACCAACTATTGATCTGCTGAAGCTATTACGGACAATCCATATTAAGATGTATTTGTATTACCGCTTTATAAACTGATTTATAAAAGAAGGTACTTAAACTGAAAGCAATGAACAGATTTACCTGGTAATTATGCCCAGAGTGGTTACTTGGGGAATCTGTATTTGCTGTGGAGTCAGACCATGTAGTTCAAGCTGTTTAGGAATTAAGTGTCTATGTGCAATTTCAATTTTTTCTTCTTGTGTGTATCCTTCAAAAAAAAAATAGCACGTATTTATTAATGATCTTTTTGCTTAGACACTACAATATAATCATATCTCTTATCTTTTACAATTCTCCCTAATTGAATTTAACTAAAAACCTCCCCCAGCTACAATTTATAAGGCTGTTGGTATGATCTTTCATGGCAAATTATAACTTCATGTGAACAAAACCAGAATTTTAGTGTTTCAAACACCCCTTTCTCCATCAGAATCTTAAAAAGATGCATCAGCCAACAGACCTTTATAATAAAACCAAATCAGTGAAGGAAAATATTATCACAGAATGTATCCATGTATTACCACAGACCTGGAACTGAATTTTCCTGAGCGCAATGCTAAATACTATTCTCATGACACAGGCCACAGCAGAGGCAACCTGCCTTGTCCCTTTTAAATGTCCCCTTTAAATGCAGGACTCCAGCTGTGCACTTCAGATTCCTAGCAAGCGTTCCTTAATGAGCTGCCTTTCATTCCAGCAAAAACACCCCAAACTTGTTTAAGGACCTGTAATAGCCACTAATGGAGGCACTGCAGCGTTACCTGGCACCTGGATAACCTCCATTCTGTCCAGCAGGGCAGGTGGGATTGTAGCTGTAGTGTTGGCTGTAGCTATGAAAAGCACTTGCGACAGGTCAAAGGCTACGTTTAGGTAGTGATCGGTGAAACTGTGATTTTGTTCTGGATCCAAGACCTTAACAAGAGTGAACACAAAAGTGATGCAATTAAAATAAAATAAATAAAAATAAATAAAAAAGCACATTTTTATTATATTCCATTTGGATCTGTCAAATCTGACTACAGTAACAAAATACATTACAGATATCAATAAACCTGGCCTTGCCTGGATTACTCTGTGACTACATGTCACATCACATTACAGTCCAAACAGTCACTTCCCCACGAGTTGTTCCTGCCCTTTTCTAGAGCTGCTGCAGCATTTCTCCAGCCATCAAGAAGATCTCCTAAGCTCCATCTCCATGACCTTTCATACACGGTAGAGTAGGCCTTCAAGGACTCACAGCAACCTTGGAAAAGCAGCCCACGTGGTCCCAAAGAACAAGGAGAATTCTCCCAAGTAATCCCTGACTCCAATCCTCACCTGCTGCTGGCAGCTCTGCTTACTCTAAGCTTACTTCTTACTCTCACACCAGCCAGAGAGATCTCTCTTGTGAGACCAAGGGGAAGAACACAATCCTAGCCTTTATCTGCTGTCACTAAATCACCTGCCCCACTCATTCTGCTTTGTCCAACCTTTATTACTAAAGGAGGAGTATAAGTTCTTATTGTCCATGACATCCCAGGCAAGCTTTGACCCTTGGCGAGCCCTGGTCTCCCCGACACAATCATTTTTCTTTTTGTTCCGAACAACAGAAAGAAAATTGAACAAGCACTGCAGAACAAAAATACACCGTCTGACCAACCTCAGAAATTTACTGAACAAGTAGAAATAGGCCTTCAGTAACTGTGTTGTCTTCCTACCATTTTTAGTACTACTTGTGTGTGCTAATGCAACACTTGCCTAGATTTAAGAGTAGGTGATAAATATTCAACACGTATGTGGAACACGAGGGTACTGAGATGCTGTCTTGTAGATTTTTTAACAGGGCCACAAATAGGAAGTTCACTGTACACAGCAATGTACTCCTGGCTTCTCTATCACCTGTGAACCACCTTTACTTCACATCCCTTTGAAGTACAGCCACACTCTTCCTTCCCAAATGATGATCAATGCTACACCAAATAATTCTCATGTCACAAATAATGGGACCCATGCATCTCCTGAGAAACAGCACACCACTGTCAAAATCATTTATCTGCCTACACCCAAATGAATGCACACAACCTGAATTATAACCAAGAACAGTGTTGATAACTAAAAAACAACTGAATTTGAGGACTTCTTTGATAGTTATAAAAGAAACAATTCTGAATTTTCATTATTCTTAAATTCTCCTCAGGCTTTGAAAAGTGAAAAAAATCTTTTGTAAAAATTTATGATCAGAACAAACGAAAAAAATCCTTCTCTTACAGCATCTCAGAAACACAGATGACTTTCCTGTAAAAACAGAATAATTTCGGATTTTATTCTGATGTGCTGCACAGATTTAACAGCAGTTACACATTCCCCTTAATAGTGAAATCTTAAAACATACTGAAGCATATGCTTCAATTCTGAACCTAGGGCTGGAACTCAGTGAATGCCATTGTGCACTGGCTCTAAGCTATTCAAAAGCTTTTCTTACCCTCTTCAGCAAGCAGCTGCTGTCATTTACTCCCTTCTTTACCAATGAAGGCAAAGGCCTTGAAGTATCCTGATAAGCCAAGTCCACTGCTGCATAATTCAGAGATGTGCCTTACCTCAGCCAGCCCCCCAGTCCAGCCCTAAACTGGAGGGTGACACAACAACAGGCAGGGAATGCAAGCACAGCAGCTACAAACTGTCTTCCAAACAAGCACATCTATACCAAATATTAGCCTCCCACTCAGTCTACTCTTGCAAATTTTTCTAAACTGTTTTAAACAGCTAATCCTAATTCAACCTACCCCCTCTTTTTTATACTGATAACAGTATTTCCACAGAATTCCAGTCTATCAGCTGAAGCGTTTGCAAGTTATTCCAAAGCTGCTGGAAAACAATGGATTCTGATAGACCAAACCGGCCTTTTGACACATTTATTTACGTGCATGTTTCTTTCTCCTCCTAGTCTGCAACTAGAAATCCTTATGAACCCTGTTAAGTGACAAGCTGGTGATTAGAATGTTATTTACAGAGATATACAAAATATTGATGCTGTACTCCCATGCAAAAAACACTATCCAATAAAGATAAATGAAACTCTAATCCAAACCAACTCGGATTATATCTAAAAATGTGAATTATCTGAGATTTTTTTACAAGGGCTGGAGATCCTCCAGACGCACAATTCTTTGTCACGGTAACTATATTTCAGAATAGGATACAAACCAATGCCCTGCCTGTGTATTTCAAACAGATTTTCCAAAGCAAATAGAACTGTTTTTCAGTTAGGTATCTGTGCTGAAGTTCAAGTTCAAAAGTTTTCCAAGATATTCAACTAACACAGAAATATGAAGTACAAAAAGAACATTCAGTGCACAAAATACCTTGGCTAATTTATGACAGATAGCTCACATGCATACAAAGGCTTCTCTGTAACAGCTTTTTATTACCACAAATCCAGAATAAATTCCATGAACATTTAATTGCCTGGCTATGCTCCTGGTCTAATTTCCCTGCATACAAATAGTCACTATCAGGCACTTGGATCCATTTCTGTTTTCTTCTGGTTTTAACGGAGGTCATCTAAATTTAGACTAAAATATTCCTTTGTTAATGAACAGTAACTGGAAATAGGAAGACATTCTGTCTTGCTGAAGCAACAGCTCTGCAGAAGCATTAGAACTAAACACATATCTGGCAATTAGAAAGCACCAAGCTTTGCTCCCAAGCTCACAGGGAAGGCAATTTTCTTCCTGAATATGCCCTGTTGTGGACAGCAAGAACAGGGAAGGCAATTTTCTTCCTGAATATGCCCTGTTGTGGACAGCAAGAATTTAACACACGTACACATTAAGGAATAAAGGATGTGCCTTTCATACTTAATGATGGCACTTATCAGACAAGCAGCAGTGTGAACAGCTAATGCAGCAGTTAGGTGAGCACTATTGTTTGCTCTCCAGCATAACAGCCACCTCTGCCCACTGCAGATGGACTTTCCAAAAACGTAAACCAGGAGAAGCAGATGAAAATGAAGCTATTATGTCCAGCCATAAGCTGTCCATTAGAAGAGGTAAAGCACCTGCTTCAGGATGTTTAGCCAGCAGTAGAGGGACATAGAGGTCTCGCAGGGGAGCAGCGCAGCCATGGTTAATAGAGCAATTACTTCTCCAGATGCAACTAATGGGCAATTAGCAGGGCTTACATAAACCTTGCAGCCCAGGCAGGCAGTGGGAAGTGAACCTTATGAGCCTCAGCTGGAAAAATCCATGGCAGGAGCAGAGCTGAGTATCACTGCGAATGTGGCTTTAAAAGATGGAAAACAGAAACATCTCAAAGCAGCAACAAAGTACTCAGAATTCAAACACAACTAATTAAAGAAGTATTAATTACATTTGTTTGCCCTCACAAATGACACAATAGAAAATACAATTGTTCTCTACTGCAGGACAGGTAACGAAAAAAAATTATAAACCTTAGCAAAGGTTGAATAAAATTACCAATATTAATATACAGATCTAGATTCATGATTGGAACACTCTTTCCAAGAAATCCCAAATCTTTGTGTCTGCATATCAAACCACAGCCAGCTAAATAGAAAAGTTTGATATTCAGGTAATTTTTATCCATGCATTGACTAGAATCAGGACAGCTTAGTTCAAGTATCTGAAAGACAAATGACAGGAAAGGTGTCAGCAAACTCAGGAACAGAGATCATTACATTTTCAGCAAAGTGTAAATAAAATCTTCCAGAGGAATAGTACAAGGAATAATGTATTTATTACACTCCCCTGCTTGTTTTCTTTGCACTTTGAGGTCCTTCATGCACCCTAGAAAAGTGTACTGAACACTTGAGAAACATACAGGTAAGGGACCATAACTGTCATTTTTAAATTACAAAAGAGCTAAAGAAGTGAAGCCATGATATTTTCTAGCACATTTAAATTACTACTAGCTCATGTTAACATGCAAGGATCAAAACAGAGCTCTCAAACCACAGCCTGTTCATATACCGGTTTTCAAAGAACTTGTTGGCCTTGTCAAAACAGTAATTTTCCACTATCTAGCAGGAAGAAAATAATGACGTTTGTAGAAAGTCAATTGACACTTCATTTGCAGAATGTCATACAGCATCCAGATGAGCTCATGACACCTTAATTTAAGTAGCATTTTTCATATTTAAATCACTGCATTAAGCACTGTCAGTCAAGAGAGTCATTAGAATGAGTCTGTAGGCAAATACTATCAGAACCACTTTCACCCCCACTTACCAAAGCTACCACACCTCAGGTCTGACAACTGAGATGCTTCCAGGATTACGCCCTAAGTCACTCCTGTGAAAGTGAGCCAGGCTAGCTCAAAAAATGGGGGTACTTCTTACTAATGCCTCTCCTTTTGACTGAAACAGGTACAGAACCATGCCAGAAGCAGTGCAGCTGACACAGTGGGAGCATGGCAGTCCCTAGGGCCAGAGAGAACACAGAAGAGAAGGCAGAGCTTAAAACTACAGCAGTACAAGGAATCTCTAAGCATGCACGATACAAAAACTATCACGTGCATTAGTGCTGCATCTGCCCTGGCAGCCCCAACACTTCAGCCTGGCCCAGCCCTGCTGTGCCAGCACCTCCTTCATTCTTCCCTTTGCTATCCCCTCCCTCATCCTTCCCTTTGCCATCCGTGCTGGCACAGGAAGATGGACACAGCCTTCTGCCCAGGGAAGGGCAATGCTTTGTCTCTTCCCCACACCTGAGGACGTGCTCCCTCCTCTCTCCAGCCAACTGCTAGAATAAAAGCACTGAATATGCACAAATCAGTGGAACAAGGAATTGTACTGGGAGATATCATGTCACACTCCAGAAAATGGAAATTGGGAAGAAGGTTCTGACAACTCCTTACTGCTGTCTGCCACATGACACATGAAGCTTGCAAGGCGCAGGTCTCAATTCATCTTCTTCATGATCACTCCAGTTCTGGCCTCCTGAAAGTCCAACTAACCTAATTAATAGCATCTCAACACTTGATGGGATTTACAGAATATTCCAATAGTATTTCATTCACCAAAGTCCTCAGTTGTATCTCCAGAATGTTATTTGTGTCTTTAAGCAAGTCAACTTTGACAACTCTAAAACCTTTGTGATAAAATAGCTGAAATATGTGCTTCAAAACTAGACTCATTCACATCTTAGTCTGAGTGCCAGAAGTTCAGAAAAAATGCGCTCACGGAAAACCTGACTCCCATGGAAAGCTAAAACTCATCACGCCATAATCAGCCGAACACTCATCACACCATAATCAGTCAAGGAGTGGGAATCTGTGACTTACATGAAAAATCTAAGTTCAGAAAGTTAATTACAACACTAATTCAAGAAATGCTCCTAAAAGAACATGCAGCTAGTCCACATTATGCACTGGGTAAACTGCTTAGCTCCATTACAAGCTGGTACCATAAAGAGCTTCAAAAATATATTAAAGTTGTTCCAAGGAAGAAAGGGGAAAACTTGAAGTCTAGTTACTGTCTCAATCCTCTACAGTTCTTTCTTAGCTAACATTTGATCATTAAAATCAATGTCTTCAAGTCCCCCATTTAAGTGATGTTTAGGGCTTGAACACTATTTAAATACAGAAAACACCTCAATATCTATCCTTGTGTTCAAGTACAGCTCACTCACTGAGATTTGTATGTTACTTAGCCACTATGTAACAGAATGTGCATTGTGCCCAAGGAATTGACAGAAACCCACCCAAGTCAGAACTCAGCAGCTGCTAGCTGAATAACAGAGCCAGCACTGTCAGGCCTTCTTCTGTCCACTGAATCTTCTGAGTCCAGTTTAATTCTTTTAAAATCCACATGAAACAATGCTTGCACTTTAACACCTCTTACCTCAAGCAAAGCTGCTGCAGGATCCCCCTGCAAGCTCTTTGCCAGCTTATCCACCTCATCCAAGAGGAAAACGGGATTGTTCACCCCGACAGTCTTCAGCCCATTGATGATCCTGCCAGGCATGCTGCCCACATAGGTGCGCCTGGAAAGGAATGGGGATGGGGAAAGAGGGTGGTGACAAGGGGAACAGGAGGAGCAACAGCAAAAATACCACAAATAAAACTCCAGGCAAAATAGAAGAACAAGGAGCACTGCAACAATTCTTGCTTTTTTTGCAAAAATTTGTGGAATATTTGATAAAAATATGGAATATACGACTGAGCTAATACAAGCAATTATAGCAGCAGATGAAAATTTGAGTTCCATGGTGAACTAACTGGTCTGCAAAGATAATCATGTGCATTAAAGTGTATCCAAACTTTACAGCCTGTGGACATATTAACATGTTCCAGTACCAGCATCCTTGTATCAAAAGAACAAGCAGAAGCAGATTTGGGAACCTCATTAATAAAAACATTTTCATCATTACAATGCTGGGATTTTGTCATCACAACAGAGTTCACACAGCATGTTACAAAAGAGAGCAAAATTCCAGTTATGCTGAACTGTCAATGTCCCCATGACAGCATGCTTTAATAAAACCTCACCAAAAATAACTGTAATTACTGTCATTTCAATATAAAATGAAAAGCTGAACACTGCAATGAAACAAAAAATGACGAGTTTGAATTTATTCAGCAGATCAGTCAAATCTTTTTTCTGCAAGACACACAGAGCACAACTACATTTTACAGATGTATATAACCCTTGTTTGCTGCATTTATCACACTCTTTTCTGCTGGTGCCGTAACTACTCAAAATACTATAATTAAGAGCATGACACTAAGAAAGAGATACATGAAGTGCTGAATTACAGTATCTAACTCATGACCCTCACAAAGCAGACAAGCAGAACAGGCCTGCTTTGCCATACTATCTGCTTTACTACTGTCCAAAATAAACAAGATGACATTTACAAAGATGAAACCAAAAACACCACAAGACTAATTTCAAAAAATACTACAGATGACTTTAAATATATTAAAAAAACCCCCAAAACAATAAAAGCAGAACCCAAACCACACAGCAACCGTGTCAGTTCCATGTAACATCTAACCACTGAGGAAACAAATTGCAGTAAATGTATTTAATTCTAGATCTGAGAAAAAAATAAAGGGTTTTAAGATCTTCTAACAGGCAGCAATGCAAGAGAAATTTGCCTGTAACCACGTTCCTGAGGCAGCTGCTAAACACTGAAGCAGCCAGCAGGCAACAGTTCCTCACTTCAGTGCTTTTGTGTAGTCTTAATCTGCAGCAAGGGAGCGGATTGCTCTCTCGGAGGGCTGTGCTGTGAACATTCATTACAGATCAGGACTCTGCATGGGGAGCTATTACACAGCCAGCCTGCCTCCTCCTCCTCCATCTGCACACCCACAGCCTTGCCAAGCCAGGGAAAGCATTCTATAAAATGCAATCAGAAAACGAGGAGACAATCAGAGCTGGAGTTCACAGAAGTGAATCACTTACAAATTTTTCTGTGTGGCAATTTGGGCATTTCTTTGGTTTTTGGGGCATTTCAGTTTTTTTCTGTTATGGGTTTGGGTTTTTTTTTTCTTTTTGTGGTTTTGGATTTTGTTTGGTGGTGGTAGTTTTGTTCTTCTCTGGGTTGTTTTTACCACAAGAGAATTATTTTATATGCTTCAGAGACAACGTAGCCCAACTGTTTCAGTATTTTGCTTATGCTTGTAGCAGGGTAACATAATGAGGTAAACATCAAACATTCTTTGTTCTTGCTTGCTACATTATTCTCAAGTGCGTGCTTGGAAACATTACACTTTTTTAATGTTCATTTTTATTTTTACATACAAAAAGTTTTACTTGGTCCTTTTGAATCCTATAAAGATTTCAGCTATCCATGTTCCATTGAGTTATGAGAAAGAGGCTGGTTTATAAACTAAATGAAGGCAAACAGATGCCATAGGCTGAATCTGTAGTACCTCTTCATTTATTAGAGATGGACCAATACCTATTTTATTATACTAATCATCAAATACTTGAGATCTCCAAAGTTATTAGGGAACACTTCTCAACAAAAAAAACCCTTGGTAAGACAGGCCCTGCAGGTATTTACATATAAAACCAGCCAGAATATATTAAAATTACAAGCAGATATGGCCATTTATCTGTCTGGCTGTTAACCTTTGCCTTGTAAGATGTGAAACTAAATGCTACTGTTTGGGAACACTATCACTGAATGTGATGCTGATTTCATTATTTTTGCTAGGGTTGAAAGGAGGTAAAACAATATCCTACATTGCTTTGCTCATTTTTTGATGTAGTTTATTTCCCTTCATTAAACCCAGAGGACAGTCAGGTTTTCCCATTCAAAACAGGAAGCATAGAGCAAGTTTCCTACTTATCTCACTTGTGTAGCAACACTTAAAAAACCCAACCCCTTGAGAGCTCCAGGCAGAGATCTGCAGCTTAGTAATCTTTTTATATAGTTTCAGACCAGTGAAAAAGTACCTTCAAACAAAACACTAGAGTGGTACAGTATGTCATCAGGCACTATGTATCCTAGCAAATGTAAGAAAAACAGCTGGGAAATCCAACTTTCTTGGTTCTCCCAAAGTAAATTGGGAAAGCCTAGGAAATAGAACCCTTAAAGCAGTGGTAGTATTATTGAAAGAAAGAAACAGGGTTCACTTTCTTCACAGTGATCTCAAGACAAATAGTTTTAAATAATTTTTAATTGCAGGGGTAGGAAAGGATAACAGTTAACACCACTGTTTCTGAACATCCTTGAACAAGGTCAAAAAAAAAAAAAGCCTTTTTTTTTCCTTTTTTCTTTTTTGTGAAAGGCCAAAGGTTGCATCCACTCAAGGGCTTTACAAATCTACCTCTGCTTTGTACTTGTCCAACAAAGCTCATTCCTCTCACGGGTGAAGCTGTCTGCAGTTTTTTTCTGGCGCAACAAGGCCTGCGCAGGGAAGTTCTGGCAGCGCAGCTGTCCTGGTGAGGAACCCCACCTCTCCTCAAACAACTGCACCTCAACAAGTCTTCAGCAAAGGCCTAAGCCAGAAGTGAACTGTCCAAGCTTTTGAAACTGCAAACCAGTAATACAGGTAATTTAGGAAGGCGTGCTTCACATGAAGGTGAGAAAGAAGAGCTTCACACTTACCTCACCACCACCACTAGAAATAAATGGCATAATTACATCTTTCTTTTTCAGAAATAAAAAAACCTCACAACAGAGAAGATCATACATTTCCTGTGTGATACAAAATATCAATACTGAGGAAATTTTAAAAGTAATGAGTTCTCAGAAAAAAGTTCTAAGTCATCCTTCAGAGTGGTTTGTGGGGTTTTTTTCTTTGTTTAATACAAGTAAACAACAAATGTAAACCAGCATACTTTAACATATGGTATAGATGAGTGGTAAATGCAGACAACAGCTGAAGAATGACTGATCAAGGAGTTCTGGTTTCATACCAAGAGGATGATTTCTTTTTGGGAATGCAGAACAATACTCGCTACTCTTCACTCAATCAGTGAAGGATTCCCAAGCTCCAGGTTCAGGCACATGATCCCCAGTGAAAGGGCCAAACCTGGGCAGTTCCAATTGCCACAGTGACACATCAGGAGGGACAGCACAGGGACTGAAACACCACACCCCACACTGCTGCTCTCCGAGAGCTTTGTCTGCTGAATCTCTGCACCATGCACCGAAGTGGCTCAAGTGAATGCAATTTCAGGCACTGTTTGCTTGCAAGTCAAGCTGAAACAGTTCCTTTTGAATGTTCTAGTACATTTGGTACATTTTTCTACATGTTCAGTACATCAGTAGGCACACAAAGTGCTGTTCTCCTGCAATGTTAATGGAATCCTCAACTTAAGCCACAAAGCCTAATAAGGAGCTTTTAGGAGAAAAACAATGTCTTCTAAGGTGTTACATTAGAAAATCAGCTGCTCAACAGTGAAACTCAGAAAACAACAGTCTGTGTCTCCTCCACATCTGGACCACCTCCCTCTGACTGCCACCAGATGCACAACATGGATTCACCTTGCTGGGAATAACTTGAAGGATTTATTCACACAAAAGGTCATTACAGAACTCTACAGAAAAGCTGTAGTTGTAACCTGATTCAATCTTATTCTGAGAAGAAGGAGAACAAACCAAAGCAGAATTTAAAATCCAGTATGCAACAGGTGGGTTTGATTTTAGCTACAAAAAGCTGCAAAAAGCAGTTGGCTACAAAGGACTCCTGGTACCAACTGCTCTAAAGTTCATTTTTAAATTATACACTTGCTTGTTGAACAGTAACCACACAATATTCTTGCTAATTCTAGATTACATTTTCCTTTGCTGGTGAAAAATAAACTCTCTTAGCAAATATTTACCATTGGCTAATTTGATACACTTTTTAATATGAGATTTATAACAGTTAGCCTCTAACATGTATTAATAAGTTAATAATGCCCTCAAAAATGTGTGACAGCCTCAAACACCTGAACTAAAAAGCTTTTTAGAGGCTCTCTCATATGACTCTCCCTGTCTTTACTCTTCAGGAGATCTAGCACAAGGTAGGAAGTTTGACTTTTTTTTATGTCAAGTTCAAGATGTGGTTTCCCTGCTACAAAGCAGGGTTCTGCTCTGCTCTGGAGAAGTTCCTTTCCATAATGCTGAGTATTCCACAGCCTCTAGTGGCTTCACTTTGAATAGCAAAATTAAATGCTAGGTGGCTTCAAAAAATACTGAGAGCTTTAATTCACAGTATTCACCTACTGTTGTAAGGAGAAATTTTAATCAGTAACATGACTTAAAAGAAAACCTGACTAAAATTCATTATTCCAGATTTCCTACACTGTTGCAATAAGCATAAAATACGTGTAGTAGAAACAAAAATGCTGCACTGATGCTTGGCAGTTACCTATCTCTATTGCCCATTGATTATGCTTCCAGTTGCAAGTATTGAGCAATGGACTAATACAAATTTAAAAGACTAAGTAGTAGATACATAAAGAGCCCAACACCAAAAACAGTCCCAAGGAATGTCATCCAAAATATGTCCTTTGAAACCTGCCAGCTTAGGTGTTCTTGCATAAATGTCCCTTTGAAATAGGAAAACAGTGCACAAACAAGCCCATTGCCATCCTCTAGTAACTTTCATGTATCACTCCAAGTTCCTCCTGGCCTTTTAGCATCAAACATGGTTATGAAGGAATGTATTGCTACCATAGGTTATACTGGATAATTAAATCTTTACATCCCTTTTAAAAAGCAGAAAAATCAAGAGTTTTCATTAAACTTCCTACAGAATTTTACTTCAAAGTGCTAAAATAACTGAAGATGAAATCCATTCCCTATGACAATTAAGGGTAGCAGCAGAAGGAAAGAATAAAGTCAGTCCCACAACACTAAACATCCATTCCATTAAAATTCTCCCCCAAGTAACACCACTGAATACCAAGGAAAATCAAGAAATACCTACCATTGTTTAACAGAAGCAAAATTTCTCTGTATTGGCTGAACAGTGAAATAACCAATACATTCTACAGAGAAAAAATTGCAATTAGGAAAAGAAGTAATTACCTGTGGCCTCGAATATCAGACTGATCACAGACTCCTCCTAAAGCAATTCTGTGAAATTCTCGACCCAAAGTCTTTGCAATGGATCTTCCAACACTGGTTTTACCAACGCCTGGGGGCCCCACAAAACAAAGAATGGGTCCCTTGAGGTTGTTTTTAAGCTGTCGCACAGCCAAGTACTCCAAAACTCTCTTCTTCAACTTCTCCATGGCATAATGGTCGTTATCCAGAACAATCCGAGCTGCACGGATTTCCAGGCGATCTGGCATCAACAACAGCACAGAGATCAGCACATTCACCTTAAAAATGGAAACAATTCATCCTACAGTAGAAACAGATACCTTCATCAGGGCAAAAAATCCCCCAACTCACACATATTTCAGACAATGCATTTCTAAAACAAAGGTAGTGAAGTTCTTCTTTAATTTTCTTCTTTAATAACGAAATTAGACCTAAGATAAACAGATTATATGAAAATGACACAGTACTGATAATGACATCCAAAGCTAAATAATTATCATGGTTTTCTATTTTCATGTGTGTTTTTATTCAATGTAGCTACAGAGTTCAAAATGGCAATCACATAGGTCACACTCTCAAACTCTGCTTAAAGTAAAACCACCAAAATTCACCTGATATGGTGTAATTTTAAAAGATCAAAGAGCAGCTTCCACCAAAAAACCAGTCTGCTAGGACGGTCAACAAATATTTTACTCACTTGGGGATCCTTTGAATAATACTGCAAAGTACATGTAGGCAGATCTTTTTACAATTTAATGATTAAAGAAAATATTTACGAGATTTTTTGTAAACAGCCAGGGCTCTATTTCAAGCCAGCAACAATTCATCACCACAAATACCAGCAGAAGGGTAGAGATGGACATGCAGGTGTGCTAAGTCCACCTTGTGCAAAGTCATTTTGCCCACTTGACCTACTTGTGCTGGTCAGTAGGAGATGTCTGTTGGTCATGTGTGGTTTCCTACTCTTCTCTCACTCTCTGTTTTTGCACACTGTATCTGTATTAACAGTATCACCCTCTACTCACAACTCCAAAAACTATGGTACGAAGCAGACATGGACTCTGTTTTTCTATTGCACCCCAAGTTGTAATTATTAAAATTAACTAAAATTTTGCTTTTTTTAACCTTTTGTTTCTTACCAAGCTTGCTTAAGATAAACTAGAATCTTCTTCAGAAAGATCAGTGTTAGAGAAGTCTCCAAAAGGGTTTTTTGTCTGGCATATAAAAAATAATTGGATGCTCATTTCTTTATTATTTTTGATACATACTGGCACGAATTGTAATTAGTAACACTTTCATTTGTTAATGAGACTATTCTTAATACTTTTAAATCCACATACTTAGATATACAACTGAGCTACACAGGCTATTCAGTGTACAGCTCCCACTGAAGTCTAATGGTTTACCTGGCTTACAGTAACTTATGAACAATGTTTTTACAAGCCAGAATGAATTCACAGTGTTTACATGATAGTTATTTGTCCTAAAATGTTTGTATAAGAGTATCACCACTAAGATAAGAGTTTACCTTTTGTACTCTTGTTCCATGGCAATTCTACCATCAGTTCCAAGTAATTTCTTGTCAAAGCATATTCTGGCATTGACTGAGGCATCTTCTTTAATCTGGAAATATAAAGTACAGAATTCAAAAGGCCAACCAGAAATTAAATGCAAAGGAAGCCTCTACTGCACCGCAAGGCAAGGATTGCTGCCTGAGGTTTGAAATCATTTCAAAAACACAAACCAACACAAACATGTATCAAACAGGAAAAGGTCTGCAAGATTTTTTTTTAAATTTTAAAAGAAAACACCATTTAAAAGCCTCCTACCTTTTTATTTCTTTAAGACAAACTTTAAGAGCTTGTTCTGACATACTGGATGTTCTAATCTTTTTTTCTAGCATGACAACATCATCATGATCTTCCTCCTCCTCCTCATCTTCTGTAATGCTTCCGTGAGTGATTCTTCTATTAGGACGAATAGCTACAACCTGTGCAATGGAAACAGAGCCACAGAATTGCACCAGGTCTTGGTTTCTAAATAAGCTGTGTACTTTGGCTTTGAATGAAAATCATGGCAAAAACAGCTAAGGTGCACAGAAAAATTCTGAACTCCAGAAAATTTTAACTCCAGAAATTAACTTCAAAAAGTATTACTGGTGCTACTTTAAAAAGTTACAGTTCTTTATATATTTCCTAAGTGAGTTTATCATATATCCTAGACTAGCAAACAACACAAAACAAGAACAAAACTGAAAGGAGCTATTTGTGATATTTCAAGCACTGTAGCCCATCATTTTAAGTGGCATAAACTTAATCTTTACAAAATGGGTAAAGCTCTTATCTTTTTTCATCTCTCAATGACTTCCCAGTTACTAAACTATATAAGTGCAGTTCGATGCAGCAAAATAGAGCAAGCTCCATTTTACAACACCCATTCTTTATCTGCAGTTCAAAAGCTGCCTCTCACCTGCAATGCCATCAGTAAAAGATACACCTCTCACTGCACAGGCCAGAACTCACAGTGTGCATACCATGAACGTGAATTGACCCTTCAGAGGAATCTGAGCATTCACTTTATGTCACAAAGCGCTCAGATTAAAATAAAAATTAAATTAAAAAAAATTAAAATAAACAAATATTTTGTCTTCTGTGTATCTACACAGTCGAAGTTGCCAGCTGAGTGTTCTCTGCAGCTCTGGACTATGATCACACACTATGGCTATACAATAAAAAAGCACAGATTAAAATCACACATTCATTAGCCTGTTAAAAAAGTGCATCTTGGTACTTATTTAGAATGTTTAAGTATTCCAAATTTAAAGCTCCATACCCTTTTATCATCATCCTGTTTGGACTTTCTTGTTTTCTGAAGCAGCTTCAGGCCTTCAATCTGTCTAACAAGCAATGGTATTGTCATCTTGAACCGTTCTTCCAGCCTAACAGCATCTAAAATCTAAGAGCAAGGAGTTGTAAACAGCCAGCAAGTTCACACTGATGAATCCTCACTCTGGGGGAACGGAACATGGAGGTACTGCTACTGCCCTTTGACCAGAGGTATAGAATAGATGGATTTAGAAAAACAGGTAGCAAGAAAAGCAAGGAGGATACAGTACACAAAATCTAGTCTCAAGGGTCTGGATGCCTGAACTACAAAGCACTTCAAACTAGAGAAAATTCTCTTATCCTGTCTAGTTTCAAAACATCTTAATATTTCAGTTGCATTTCCTGTGGCAAACACAATGTCCTATTTTTCAACTACTGGGCCTCAGGAAAGAGATGGGCCTGTTAAGAAAGTTACAGTATCATCTCCTTGGGTAATGCAGGGGAAAAAAATAACCTTGTGCCCTAAGGTTTTTGTTCAGAGATTTTTTTGTTTTTTTAATATTTTGCACACAATTCCATTTTCATATTAAATGAAGTTAATATGTGGAAATGGGTAGAATTCTGCTCCTCTGTATTTCCAGAGCCTCCACCAACTGCTCTTTTCTTTAGAATTTCTAATAAAAAAAAAGTGACACATTAATAACTAATGTACCTTCCTCCAGCAGGATATCCAGTAAAGTACACACCTTCCCTTCAAATTACTGCATTAACTTCTACTCGTGGTGCTTTGAAAGAACCTAACACACTTTCAATTCCAGGTGCAGCATAAGCAGTTAGAGAACAAAAGGAACAACTTGCAAAACACAGCAAGCAAATACAGAAATCAGATTAATAAGCACCAAGCCATAAAGATAATTTTTGCATAGATTTACTTTGACAGATAATAGAAATTTAACCACTGTATCAGTGTTTAAAGAAACCCAGACTTTAAGATAGTTATAAAAAAATTTAATTCTAATATTAAAAATATTTTAATTCTGCAGTTATTAGTATTAAGATATGTATAATGATCAGTCAGTTGGGATAAGTAAGCAAAGTTTCAATGCAATCTGAATAAAGATTTATCATCTTTCCCATGAGAAGTCCATGCTCTACTTATTGTTTAATAAAATGAACCATTTCCAAGATTTCCCAACTAGATCTATTTACCTTAGGCGAGTTCTGTCATGTGCATATATAAACACTTCAAACAACACCACCAAACCATTTTGCAAGCATTCATGCTCAGTTGTAACACAAATCCTTGCTGACATAATATCACTGTACAGTCACAAGGGTAAGCAATTCTGAAATTACCTAAAACTGACTGACTTTAAAAGGATAGCAACACCCAACTACCACTAGACCCGCTGAAGAACACGATACCTGCAGCTTCTCTTGGTTGCTTGTTCGGATGATAGAGGTCAGGATATCCGGCAGAGCTTCTCGGGGCAGATTGTCCAGGAGTCGCCGGAGCTTCGCGACCGCAGGCACTGACATATCCAGCATCTCAACCAGCTACAACACACAAGGAACAACGCTAATAGCTGCTGTGTTTCTTTAGGAATTACCTCAGTGGCTCTCTGACCTGAACAGGATTGTGTCTTGTAGTGTGAAGCATGTCTAGGTAATTTGCCAAAAAGCTACAGAAGTAGGTTCACCAAAAGTTCACAGATGAGGCATTAGCTCAGCATAGAGCACCAAGACTTTCAGCTTTCTCCTTGTCTGAGAAGTTCAAAAGTATCATTATTGTTTGCAGCTTTTTTTTCAATACACACATCTATTTCCCCCACATACCCAGATTAAAAACTTCATGACTCTTTTCCAATACATCCCTTAAATTCCAATTCATTATACTTCTACTGTATATATTTTCACATATCTCTCTAAAATTGTAGAAAAAATAATCAAATATTTTACTGGAATGTATGTATAGTATTGCTATATATGAAACACCAACTTATAGCACCAACACAAGCAGTTGCACAAGACTCAGCTGCAATGAGGTGTGCAGACATCCTGGAACTTGGCACAGAAACCTCAAGCTGTAACAGTAACATTTATTTTGTAGCAGAAATACTGAAACTCTATTAGTAGCTGAAAAATATAGGAACTGGAGAAACAGAGGGCAGACAGAAAACAAATAAAGAGCCTAAGTGTATCCACAGGTTACGTGACACACAAGAGTAAAACAAAGTACCTGTATTGCATACTTGTAGAATTGTTCTGATAGCTCTCCAAGCTCCTCCTCAGATTTATGGCCATTAGTGAACGGCTCAAGTCGATCTAACTGCTGCACTTCAGCAACAGGATAGGGCTTCTCCTTCAGCAGCTGCAGGATCTGGAATCGGCAGAGGCCTGTCACCAGCAACGTGTAATGGGGCTTGGGCCAGTTGCTACCAACCACCTGAACTGCCAGGGCAGCAGTGCCAATCCTAAAAACAGATCAAATCCTTGTATTATGTGCTACCTTCCACAGAACATTTTGTGTGCTTCTTATCTGAAGCAACCAAGCTACAGGTTGCAAGACCCTGCTGGGTCATAGTTCCTATTGTGAAATGAAATCAAATAATCCAATTTCCTTTGTAACATAGGCTACAAAACCAAACCCTAAAACCTGAACACAAATGAGTTAACTGCAACACTAAGTAACGTACTGTAACACAGTCATGCAATTTAGAAACATATGTAATTTCTTCATAATATTGGATCTCACTGTGGACAGGGACACTGACACTTCTGCTTAAGCAATATGCACTGGGAAATGGGAGTGTTCGTAAATGACAGTTCTTCACTGAAATTCCCGGCCTTGTGCTGAATCAGTGTTTTAAATCACCGTACCCATTTAAGCAGATTTACAACACAAGTTATTTTCTTGCAACATCTTGCTAAGTCCACTAATATGATAAAGTTCGGAGAGTAAAGGCTACATCATATTAGTTTCACCACACAGAAATAAAGTTTGTTTTCACTTTATGTGAACTAAGTCAATATTCGTGTTACTTATTAGGTGAAAAATGCTATGGTTAACAGAGGCAACAGCCCTAGAGCTGCGTTCTTTCGTCTTATCCTGCTCCTCCACCTTAGTCTCTTTTCAAACTTCCCCTCCGGCCGCCGGCCAGCCCGTCCCCAGCACCTCTCCCGCCGGGCCGGTGGTGCGACCAGGCTTCTCGGAGGGCAGCGGCGTTTCCCGGGGCGGCCCCGTGGGGTGACCCCACGGCGAGCCCCGGCCGGGGAGGCTGGGCCGGGCTCCGGCGGGCCCGCAGGCCGCGAGGGCGGCAGGGAGAGCCGGGCCGAGCCGCACCTGTGCAGGTTGGGCAGGTCGTCGCAGTCGGAGGTGGGGTCGCTGGTGTTGGGGATGACGCCGATGATGGTGCTCCGCAGCGAGGTACCCTTCAGCAGCCGGCTGCGCACCAGCTGCATGTTGCGCGGAGAGTCCACGCTGGTGCGCATGGTGGAGCCGGGCAGCAGCACGCTCTCGTGTGTGAGCAGCAGCGGCAGCCGGGTGGGGATCTGGATAGCGCTGCCCGCCGCCATGGCTGCCCGCGACCCTTGCCTTACCCTGCCCCGTGACCCTCGCCCTGCCCCGCGCCCCTCACGTCGGCCCCGCCGCCACGGCAGCCCGGCCCCTCACCCGCCGCGGCCCCGCCCCCTACGGGCGCCGGCAGGGACCGGCCGCGCGCTCCGCCCTCTGCGCCCCCTGGCGGCGGCGGCTGCGCCGCCCCCAGGCCGGCCCGGCACCGCCCCCGAATCGGCCTCGAATCGGCCCCGCCGCTCCCGAATCAGCCCCGGAGCGCTCCCGAACCGACCCCGCCGCTCCTTCTGCTGCTCCCGGGGCCTCTCGGGTCCGGTCTCTTCTCAAACACCGAACCGGGCCGGTTCTCTTCAGTCTGTCGGAGGCCGATCGGCCGCCGGCAGGTGTCAGGCTGGCACTGGCAATGGGTGCGGGCTGTGAGCTGTGAGCGAGTGCTAAGGGCTCCGACACTAGAGAGGGAGCGTGTAACAAATCTTATCATTTGTTAAATGGGACGGGTACGAAGTGAAATCTCTTCTTTTGTTGTTTTTGCGCAAATCTCCGGCATGCGTGCTCTGGGTCGAAGGGCTCAGCATCCTGTTTCAGAGTCACAGAATCGTTCGGGTTGGAAGGAGCCCTGGAGATCACCCAGTCCCACTCCATGCCAAGGCAGGCTCACCTGGCGCAGGTGACACAGGAACGCGCCCAGGTGGGTTTGAAACGTCCCCAGAGAGGGAGACCCCAGGCCCTCCCTGGGCAGCTGTTCCAGGGCTCTGCCACCCTCCACGGGAAGCAGTTGTTCTGCTGTTGAGGAAGCGCAGGTGTCGTTCCACAGTGCTCCTGGGAGCCCCAAAGCGGAGGGAGGAGGTGCAGGACCCGACATCTCCCTGCGGGGGCCGCAGGGCAGCGAGGAGAAAAGCCTGTGGTGCTCCCCGTTCCCAGCCCATTCCCAGGCCTGCGGAGGCCTCGCTCACACTCTGGGAATTCCACTTCCATGGGGATGTTCAGCAGCCCTGGAAGCACCAGCCAGGGCGCAGCTCAGTAGGGCAGTGAGCCAAAACAGTCTGCCCAGGTGAAAGGGCTCCAAGCACTGAGGCCCTACGGAGAGTGTGGATGAAAAAGTGGAGAGTTCAGATGCAAAAGTGGGGTTTAGAAACTTTCCTTTTAAATTTTTTTCCCCTTTGGTGAAATGAGGTGCAATATCAAAATTACATAATGGAATGAACTACGTTAGCCAATCTCTTGTTAATCACTGACTTGCATGATTCCTGTTGAACAAAGGTAATCCTGTACAGAGGGAAAATCACAGTAGCAACAAACTGACAATTTGAAATGCAAAAGGATAGCTGCAGTAAAAATCTTGCTTAATCATGGGGTTTATTGAAACCTTCACCTGTTGGTTTACTGGAAAATGCAAGGTAATAGGATATATGGAAATATCAACAATATATTTAAATGCAAGGAGTTATTACAGCTGAGAAAAATATCTTATAAAGCTACCACTTCATGTACCTTAGAAAGATGGAATTTAGTATACTATTCAACATGACATTTAGAAAACATTAATATAAAAGGGCACAGAACACATGTGGGAAATGTTTTGTGGATTTCCCAATGTTAAATATGACTACTCTGTAAACATATGTTCAACACTTACAAATGTTTAAGCATCTCTAACTATATTTGTTTGGAATATGAACACAAACTAAACCTAAAGGTTAAATATTTGCTTATCACATTTATTGAGTAATTTTCTCAGTTTGAGTATTTTGATTAAAAATAATCTACAAATGGCATAATGTTTATTCTTCAGTCTACCATTTTTTACTTCCTTCAGAGATGACTGGTATCTGTAGTCATTAACAATAGTTTAATTAATTCTAGAGCTCTATCAAAAAATCTCAGTGATTATAATTCCTTTAAAATTCCTTTCCATTTGTCCTGAACAACTCTTAACAGCCAGGGCTGTGTTTTACTGTGTCTAAGCAATACTACAGGGTCACATCCTGATTATGATGTCTAGATAGTACTGGATCCCCCAAATTGTATTTTGCTTAAATACAAACAGATCCCATTTGAGCAACAGCCTTTCAGAATGTTTTTCTAGACTAGCTGAACATTTCTTGACACCTGGAGAAGCAGTGTAGCACTAAGTATTAAGATGTGCCTCCAACTCAGGGAATTTAAAAGGGACACATAGTCTGACCTCCTCTCTCACCAGCAACTTCTGCATCAAGTTCATAGTTTTCGACTTACCCTGTATCTCAAAGGCATTAAACCTTGGTTATAAGTGCTGCAAGAGAGCATCTACCACCTCTATGGGTGTGCTGTTCAGTAGTTGATTGCCTGGTTAAAATTTGCACCTTGCAAATTTCACGTGTACTCTTGGCTTCCAGAGACTGGCTTCTGTTGTATCCAACAGATTGAAGAGTTGCCTACTATAATAAAAACCATTCCTCAGTGATCACGACCAGTGCTCCATGATTGAGTCATGGCTTAATGCTGAGCTTCTCTTTCTCATTTTTTAGATAAAATCTCATCCTCCTTAAAATGTGGGTAGCCTATAACTCCACTACTCATCCTGCAAATGTCATATCAAGGGGATAATACCCTCTTTGTGTTTCCATTCAATATTCCCTTCCTGTGAAATTGAGTGTGAAGTTTGTTTGGCTACAGCCCCATTTCCCACAGCTCGGGTAGTCCTGCTTTGGTCTGGGTGCAGCACAAGCCTGGCTGAAGGAGGTGGATGTCAGTGCAATGGGATAAAGAGAGGGATCACACTACCAGATTGGTGTAGTGCACCTGTGCTCCCCAGTTCATCAATCTGTGTCCTCCAGAGTCCCCTGCTTCCTCTCTCTGAAGCTGGACTGACACAACAACTGGACCCCACAGAATTCTCATTGATAGAACAGCTGAGCACTGTTCTAGGTCCCAGTTAAGCATATAAGTAGTGGTATTCATTTCATGTGCTTCAGAGACTGACAGGATAGCCGTGCTCTTCCTGAGCTCCTTGGGAGATCATACTAATGATTTTCCAGTAATGATCTTCTCAAGACCTGTTTCTTTGAAAAGGATAGCAATTTACAGATATCCATATTTTATGCCTGTAAAATTCATATAACATTTTCCTCTCACCCCACCTCTGCATTATTTCTTCTGTTTACACAAATGTGCGAGAGCTCAGTATTTCCAAAAAGCAAGACCGAGCGACCTCACAATGAAGATTTGAGGTTAGTATGTTTGAGGTTAAAGTTCAGTAATCTTCTCCTAAGATGTGCACACACTTCTGCCCCCTCACTGGCACTCTTCAGGGCTTTCAAACCCTCTGCAGCTATTTTATAAAACAAGATTCTCAATCTGTCATCAGACTTTCCCTTTCTCATACTACTTCTGTTTAGTACTTACAGATTGTTTGATGCAGTGATGTTTTTTAGGAACTATTTCTCTCCAGTCTTGACTGCTTTGTCTGTAAATCGAACAGAAAAAAATTTTCACATTTTCTTTTCAAATTCCCTCTCTACTGTGTGAAAACTTAAGAGCCTCTCTTAACAATTACATATTCTGGCTCCAAATCCAACAAAACACTTTTTCTTAAAGATGCTATGAAAAGAAGCTTTGAATTGACTCAAGGTCTGTTTCTATACATCAGTTTCTATGAGGCATCCAATAAGGAATATAGAAGCCTGGTGGAATACGAAGAATTAACTATCAGGATTTTGCAATGCATGTTTTGATAAAACATACATTTCGTGTCTTCTGAGGTGAGAGATTATATGGATGCATGGTCTGTGCATAGATGGGCTTCATAACTTGTCTGTTCATTAGATTATTTTTCTCAATAATATTTCCTCCAACCCAGATGCTTCCTACCATCTTGGCCTGCATCACAAATACCTCAAAAATCTTTAAAATACTATAATTAGGAAGGAGATTTATGTAAAGCTATTGAAAGGAAGTAATAATATAACTGATCTGCATTTTAAAGTGCACTTATTTTAATGTCCAATTTTTCTACTCAGTGTAAGGTTGAAGTGGAAATTTAAAAATCTGTTTTTTTAATGTAGTTTTTGTTATCATTTGCATCTTCAATCATTCTTCCTTCACACAAAAGGATTTGGGTTTTTTTACATCCTGATTGATTAAAAAGCTCCCAGTTGGTTATGTAAGAACAGCACATTGAACAAATGCCAGGAGTTGCTGGCAGCACATTACTGACGAACAGAGTGAGAGACCTTTCAAACATTTCTGAAGCTCTGTGTAGGATTCTTTATGGCAACTGTAAAATGTGTTTTAGGAGTAAGTGCTAACAGACCTCACCAGAGCAGCTGAACTTGAAGGCTTAATCTTTTATTCAAAAGTATGAGTGAACTCCAAGAAAGGGAGAGGGGGAGGTACACAGGAAAAGGAATTCAAAATTATTAAAATTTGAAATTTGAGCCAGAAGAGCATGGGGCAGACAGAGTTCTCGCCTGCCTTGCCTAAACAGACATGATTTTCATACCAGATATATCCATACCACAAAAAAATAAGGATTCAGAGGAACTTCTAAAGGACAGAAAATATCCTTGGGAAATTAAAGAAATGCCATCAGTAGAGCTGTGCTGGTGATAATACAGCTGAAGGAATTGAAAGAGAATTTCACTCACACTTAGTTTTGCTGCACACAATACCATACTACCTGGAAAATACATGTATATATACATATATATATATTTCTCTTTAATCTGCATACTGCCAAATCAGCCTTTTTAGAGACCTGCTAGTAAGAGATAAAAATATGTTTCCTGAGTATAATGCAACCAAATGAAAGAGCTGAAAAGGCTACATTTGAGGTTCAGATATATTTGGTAAGGTTTTATAAGCCTAACCCTCCTTTTTTTGACCTCATGAAGTGGAAAAAAATTTGCCACTGTAGACGAGAAATGTGGAAAATAGTGGAGTTATTGCCACAGCTTATTGAAATAAATACTCTTCCAAGTCAAACTCATACTGGTATCCAATATTTTAGTGAAGGAGCTGCAGAATCACATTTTCATGTCCCTCTTACCCAAGGGAGCACTTGCTTTCCCATTGTTCAAATGAAATTTGCTGACTGCCACCTAAAAAACGCATGCAAATGTTCTGAAGTAACTTTAGGGTTTGACCTTACAGAAAGTCCACAGAGTCTGTGGGACAGAGCCCAGAATTATTCCACAGACATAAGCACAGGAAAGTCTGGGAATGAATGGGAGTTTTGCTTTTTCTCCTTAGCAACTGGATAGACTGCCTGGCCTGAATTTGGTTACTCTTCTGTGTTTCCAACTGTTTGAGAGCATATTAACTGCACACTGTAGGTCAATCAATTCAAGAATGTTTTCCTACTTGATCCCTTTCAAATCTGCAGGATAATGATTCTCTACATGAACCACAACCTACTCTGCTTTCAGTTATTCAACCAAATTTTATCAATGTCATTGAATTGTTCAGAGGTGAAACCCTTAAAAATCAAAGTTCATAGAAGCAATTACCTATCTCTGAATTAGCAAAAGAATCCTTGTCATTCTTTGCTGCTGTACCTGCACTCTGCCTTTTGGCAGGGGCTGTGTTACACAGACACCCAACCCTTCAGTGCCAGGTTTGACCACGATACAAACTGAATGGAGTCATTAACCAAAATGCTATCCATCATTTCATCTTCAAAAATAGTTTTAAGCTGCCAAATATTATAAATATTGTTCCAGCCACTGCGTTGATTTAAAGCCACTGAGGAATCATAACTGTGTACTCCCTGAGGACGTTCCAGGAAATTATATACTAGAACCAATTTCCTCCCTAATACAGTTGTGGAAATTCGGGTCAGGTAGCCACTGACCTCATTGTCTGAAATTCTGAAATCTCCACAGCACAAACACACCATGTGTATATGGCAACAACACTGCTATTTTCATGCTGATTCCTCTAATGTACATAAGTTAAACCCACCTTATTTTTTCATAGAAATTATTATTAGCTAAGCACAACAACATCCACAGTTCTACATTTTTTCCCCACTGGCCCTCTCGTAGAATATTATGATAGAGACAATTCAAAACATGGCAGATATAGGTACATTTGTTTTTATCTATTGCCTCTTTGTAAAACTTTCATGTTTTTTTCATGTATTTTCAGTATGCATTATAAAAACTAAAAATCCTTACCAGTTCCAAAAATCCTGGGAGTCTTGCCAAAAGCTGTTGTAAATAAAAATACAGAGAAAAAAAAGTCAGGATTCTTAGACATTATAAAGTGTATAAAAAATGGTTGAGAATGTTTTGAGATTTACCAATATGAGATTTACTAAGTCACTGTGATGTGCATAATTTTCTTAAGTTGGACAGATATTGTAGCTTCATGATGAAGCATGAAGGGTATAGCACACTTCAGAACTGGCCTCAGTTAAGAGTCTTCCATTTAATTAGCAGTTTCTCTGGTACCATCTGAGACAGCAAGACACATTACCAAAATTACTTCTGTCTCTAATTCAATCACTCATTTGGGATTATTTCTTCAGGATAGGAAGAAGAAAACACAATCCTAAATGCATGTCAGAATGGACTACAAATTCAGAGATGAAAAAACAGCCTTGATTTCCCCACACCTCTGCGTAAATCTTGACATTTTACTCCACTTCATTCTCCTCACAGTCATTTATTTTTATGGCCTCTTTTGCCAGAGAGACAAACAATCTCTGTTGATTTATCTAGTCACCTCTGGAAAACATTAATATTGATAGAGTGAAAACATGTCAAGCAGGTCCCTTTCCACTTAAGGATTTTTTCCCCTGAATTATGGAAATGCAGAAGAGGAGAAATAGAAACTCTGGGCTTTTCGTGTTTATTTACAAGCTATGCAGGAAGGGAGGAGCACATTTGCTGTCAATTGCACTCGAGAAAGCCCAATAGGATCGATTCTGGCATACAAATATTCATGGCAGCAGTGGCTTTGCTCTTATCCATTCATTCAGCCCAGAGCAGATGAAATGGCTGTGCCATGCACATTCCAGAGGAATCTGTGCCACTGCTGCAAGAGGCAGAGCACTGAGAACTCCCACCCAGCACCGCCTGCTCGGCAGCTGCCACTGATAACCAAGACTCTGTTGCTAAATAAAAATGTCTAATAATGGACTTCTGGTTAGTTTTTTTAAATTTAGACACAGATTAGTATCTCTTTTTGCTACCAACCTCTTGTTTGTTAGTTGGGTTTTTTTTTTACAAAGTGTTTAGAATTTATATTTGAATGTTTTAAAAGTAGTTTCCACATAGAGATAGATGGAAAGCCTGACTGTTTTACTACAAATGCAGGGAGTATTCTCTTTAGCCTCATCTGTTTCAACATAAATATTCATAAACAATACCTATACTAGATTAATTAACATAGTTGTAATATGAATCAAAATGTCCAACAGTAGGTGGCACGTGTATTATGTCCTGTGTATTTCACCATCTTTCTTTCTCAGTTAATCCCACAATGGGTTTAAAAACATTTACAGCACAATTGTTGAAAAGCAAATACTTGACATAATTTAAGGGGATAATTATTTTTAATTCTAAATGGATACATTTAGGAAGAACAGAAGAAACAGCAAGCATGCTTTTCAGGAAATATTAGGCTATACAAAATTATCTGGCAAAACATGGTGACAGCAGATACATTACAAATGCGTGATTTAAAAATTAACAGAACTTACATGTTTCTTTCTTGCCTCATTTTTGGTTTGATCAGCTATTTCAAATAGGTAGTGTACTAGGCTGATGATTATAATCTCAGCCTCCACAATTTCAAGTGGAATAGAACCTTCACATGGGAAAAAAAATGAGGCCAGAAATAAAAACTAATAAAATCAGGTCTGATGAACACTAGTAGGAAAAAAAAAAAAAAAGAAAAGAATGATAGCAGACTTTCCCTATTTCTTCTAGGAAATACTTTATTTGGGAAATTGAGGTCTTAGGATGGAATATTGAAATATCTTTTGGTATCAGAAAGTCTCAGATCTGCTTCAGCAAAGAAAGCCTCACCCAGCCCTGTATTTATTGCATACTCAGTATTCTACCTGTTGCATCAAGGGCTTTGTTCAAATGTGCCTGTGGTGTCTACTATTCCATGGAAAAAAAAAAGCTTTCAGACATGCTGGATTTCTAGGTTTCAGGAGCACTTTATCGCTTAAAACTTGGAAGAAAAAGACAAGAGGCAGGATTTCTTGTCAAACACTACTATTCTAAGGCTGGAACTATGTGAGTTCTTTATACTTTTCTTCACAATGGTGATTTAATGAAAATAATCTGACAGGTTTGTTGAATATTTGAATGTCAGTTAAATATGTCAAAATTATAACACTTCAGAATAAACAGCAGAAATAGAGAAAAAGTAAACAGTACAGGCATTAATAACCTTTTTCCCGTCCTACCATAATTCACATGTTCTAATGTAAATTAATGTCAATTTTGCAATAAAAGTACCAACTCCAGTGCCATAGGTGGTATGAAATTCTAAGAGTAGAAAGTGTAGTCGGGGGGGCGTTTTTCCCTTCCCAGTGATGATTAGGTTTAAAGTCTGTAACATTCCTTCATTATGTTCTTAACCACTCAAAGACCAAGTTCCAGGGCCAGCAGCCTTTGAACTGGGGAGTAAGCTCAGCTTTGAGCAGAATAATTCTCAGGTCTTGTGCTATAATCATCATTCTTCAAGCCAGAAATTTGCTGCAGAAATATTATCAGTGGTTTCCATATAGCTCAACAAATGTCTTTAAAGGAGAAAGAATGATGTGACTTGAACGTGAATATAGCAGTCTGAAACACATCATTGGCTGCTGGACCATTACCATAACAATTATAAACGGCACAACATTAACTAGGAGGAAATGTCTGGATATGTGCTCTCAGAGTCACCAACACTAGATGTCCTTCAATAAATATTTAATATTTTAATTTTAATTATGATTTACCATTTGATTTAATATTCAATCTAATATTTAATTAACATAATTTATATTTATGACTTAAGACTGGAAAGAACTGGATTGTTCCTTGATCAAATATGCAGGTGATCTAAAACTCTGTGGAGGGAAAGGAGATGGCACTTGATGCAGCTGAATTATGGTGACAGGGAAGCACTAGGAACCAGTTATGGAACAGTGGGATTTCTCCAGTGTTTGTAAATATAGGTGTGTGAACATCTAGATCATTAAGAGCTCCCTGTTTATATACATATGCACACCCCTACATACCTATATGCATGAACAACCTAACTGTTAAAATGCAGCTTTGGCACAAGTTGACCCTAATTACGGTTTAAACACTCTCGAGCAGAGAATTCTGCTTAAAAAAATAAGGTCATGTAAGAGAAGTAAAAAGACTGGGGGCTTAATTCCAAAGCACTACTGGGAAAAAATCTGACTGATTCCAGTTAGAATCTCCACAATCCAGACACTGAAGGCATGTTTTTAGGCATCGTGAGGATGGAGCAAAACACAGAAAGGCAAGAGAGACAGGAAATAAGGACATTCTAACTGAGCAGCAAGACAAAAAACGATATAATATTTTTTTTTTGTCCAGTAAGTATCAAGTAACAAAATATGAAGATCAACTAGAAGAAACAAAAAGCAGACTTTTCAGAAGTTTCAGACTTCAGGCACAGACCTGGTGAGTCCCTAGAACAAAACCAGACTAAAATATAAATAATACTTGTTTGTCTTCAACCTAGACCTCAGAAAACTAAAATAACCTAACCACTGGGAGTGGATAAGGATCTTGTAACACAGTAACAATAAGAACAATACCAAGCAAGCAACCATTTATGTAACACAAAAACAACAACAAAATGTATATGTATGTGTGTATACACATGTACTGCAAAATGGGCATACAGAGATTTATGGTACAACTGCACAAATGCTGTAGAGGAAAACTTCTGCAAGCAGTAAAATCTGCACAAAAGACAAAGCATGTAGAGCAGGCAGGAAAGATGTCCAGGGAATCCAAAGTGATCCTGCAGAAAAAGCAGAAATTGTCTTACAAAACCAAAGTGATCCTGCGGACTAAGCAAGAAACATGCGTGGCAAAAGCCAGAATTCCAAGACAACAAAGTAAAAAGAACTATGACAAGATGCTGTGGGAAACATAAAGCACTAAGGACAGACGAACAACTTCAGGGGGCAAAACAAAATCCTCCTTCAGTTCCAGCTTTTCTTCCTGAAGAGCTCTCTGAGCACCCTGATTTCTGCAAGTGAGACGATCAAGGACTTTCAGTGCTGACTATATGGGATCGGCACATGGGCTTTCTTACACCGGTATTTTATGGGAAAGTTAAGGAGTCATACATTGAACGTGTGTTGATGATGACTGACAGCAATGAAGAACTAACCACTGGCCATGTGTACTGTAGTGTTACTGGATATCAATGTAATAAATGGTTGCTTTGAAATTGGCCTTATTTTATTTGCTCTCTATAAACATTCCCTTTACCATGGCTTCTGATCCCCTAATACATGCAAAGATGCAATGTATACACACACACACACACACATGCATATATTCTGGTGGAACATTTTCCGTATTTACCTCTGAAGATAACGTTTTGTCATGACTGGGAAAAATGCCACGAGTTTGTCACCAGGTTTAAATAGTTACTTAAAAGTTTTTAAAGCTAATTATAAAGCTTTTTTTTCAATTTTTGCTCCAAAGAATAATCTGAACAAGGATATGAAACTCTAGAAACGGAATATTAACAGAATTACTAATTCAGCACCACTTAAGGCAGGTGGACAAGTAAGAGTTCTGTTCTTCAGAAATATGAACCTCATTTTAAAATGATGACTCCTACCCTCACCATAGCAAACTAAGTTGCATCGGTAACTTAAAAATTAAATGCAGAAACATACAGACAAAATGTCATTAGCTACAGTATTATTAAATAGTGTCTTACTTCAGTTTATTTTTTTAAGTAGGTCACTGTGTTGCCAAGATAATGTTTAGCCCCAACCTGAGCTGAGTTAAACTCACAGAACATGACATTTCTGCCATGTTGAAAGGTAACAGGAGCAGATGTCCTAATGCTCCATGCAAGCCCTGTAGCAGGATGAGGAGGACACAGGTTATGTGTAGCAAATGCCAGTTTTCTTCAAAAAGGGGATTTTCTGTTGGCTCAGAAAGAGAGGAGGCAGCATCCACTGGGGAAGGAAGGGCTTCGTTCATAGCCCCTGAATGTGACCTTAATTTGCCATCAGTGGTGTGTTCAAGTTGTTTTTCATGCTCCTAAAAATACACGTTAATCTGTCTGGAAGTGTCAAAATATTTTTATATGCTTCAGAACACATACATTTTTACAGTTACCGTTTGTAAGGTCAGTCTGACAACCATAAAAGGAACTTGGTGAATACTTAACAATACCTTCTGTTTTCCCTTGAGCTGGCTGTTAATCCAATGGATTAATCTCATCTGCTACATACTATTGGCTTTCACCCTTAATGATGAAAGGATATAGTCATAGCTGTGAGCTGCAAGAGTTTTGTGCCATTCCCATTGTTTAACTTATTCTCAGAAAATAAAAAAGAGTTGGAAAGCCCATAATGTATTTAACATATAAAGGATAAGTAGAAGTGTATAATATTGTACAGAAAAACAGAGAAACAAAAGTAAAAAGGTTTGCTTCAATCCTCCTCAACCATTATACAAAAAGATCTAGTCTCTACCCATAATGAAAAAAGCTATGAAAAATTCCTCTCCAAATTCATCAATTTGCATGTCTCGCCAGCCAAATCAGCATATGGTCCTAACCAAAATCCATCAGAACTTCAAATGCAACCTGAATCTGATTCAAAAGTCCTGCTCATGATTGGCATGAATACTTAGGAATACTGTAATATTTATTTACAGCCTTAAATTCATGTTCATTGCACTGCAGGGTCAGATGCTCAGTATCTTATAGTATCAAGTCCAAAACTGTTTCTAGTGCTAGAAGCAGACATTTGTTTCAATATTAGCACTCTGTGACTTCACTCCGGGACTTGGGGAAAAAATAAATTATTTAATCTACTGTCTTGGTTTAATTTAAGAGCCACACACTCCAAAATAGGTTAGCTCCCCTTTTACTTTTATCCACTCCCTTTTCACCAATAAGGAGAGACGAATGTGAGTAGATATAAGTTAAAAATAACAATTTACTAAAAAATAAATAAAAATTAAACAGCAACAGGCAAAAATTAACTGATAATCAGTAGTTATAAAGTTGCTGAAGTCTGCTGGACTCCCCAGGGTCAAGGAGCAACAAGCATGGCGGGAACCTCCTGCCAAGATGGCGCCCGCGTGTGGGGAGACAGAGGGAAAGCGGCGGCCAAACCGCCTGGGCTGATCCTTTCCCCAGAACAGAAAACCGGGAAGGCGGGAGCTTGTGGAGCAGCTCTGGCGGCAGATGGGAATCTCTGGCATTGCCTGGGAGCTGCGGCCCCTCGGTGGGAGCCTGCCGGCGGTGCCCATGGCGGTGTGTGTGTGCGGGGTCAGTGCTGCAGCTCACTGCCCTCTGCCGCCAGGCGCTGCCGCTCCGGAGCCCCTGGGGCGTTGGGCGGCAAGAAACCATCTCCTCAAGCAGCCCCAGCGGCTGTGGCCCCGTACCGACCACAGGCGTGTGAAATTCAAGTCCCTCTCAGAGAGAAGCAAGAGAAGCGTGTGCCTTAGGCTGCCACAGCTCTGCCAGCACAAGGGAAAGGTGGGAGGGCACAGCCTCAGGGCCTTAGAGAACATAAAAATTCATTTCATAAGATGTGACTCTGTGGAAATGTGCTATGTTGACGACGTCTTCAGATAAACTGGCTGACAGTGCAAGAAATAAATTTTATTTCTTCATTTGTTTCCTACAAAAATGTCTTACACCATTAGGGTATTGGAAAAAATTCCATCAAGCATTTCACTTTTGAAACAAGGGAAATGTATTTATTTACAGATTCTAACATCTTTTAAAAATGCAGCTTGCAAACTCTGAACCAAAACAAAGGTTTAATTGAATAAAGTAGTTTGGACATTATGAAGAACAAGACCTTTAGTGGATGTCATAGCACATTTAGTTAGCATGACTTTTGTTACTTTAATAGCTCTAAGTTCTACATCCTATTTATGAACAATTTTACTAACATTCTTATATTCTGTACTTAAAATGAAACCTTCTTAAACATCTAAAATACAATCTGGATTTGGAAAGGTAAAATATACAGTCTAACAATGAATACTACTCTATTCCCTAGATTCAACCCTGTGCATGTTTAGTTAGCATTACATTTGCTGCTTTAATAGCACTACTTCCTATTTATGAACAATTTCATTAATATTCTTATAGTCTATACTTAAAATGAAAAATTCTTAAGCACCTAAAATACAATCTGGTTTTGGGAAGGCAAAAACATAAAGCCTGAGAAGGAATACTACTGTATACCCTGGATGCAGCTCTGTCCAAGTTTCTTGTGGGAAGGGCTTGGCAGATGCATTGATGTCTTTCATCTCCTCTGAATTCTCCATGTCCACTCAAGACACAGATCTGGAGACCTGATTTGATCCAGCTTGTCATCATAGTCTGCTATGCCATGCATCCTCTTCTTCCTCCTCCTCCTTCTCGTCCTTCTGGGCACTGCTGGAGTTTCTCCACAGGCTGAGCTGTCGTAGCCAGAGCTGCCCTGCCTGGGCAGCCAGTAGAAGGCAAAGAGCATGAGGAGCATCTCTGCAGGGGCCCAGAACTACCAGTGCTGACAGGCCAGGAGCAACAGGCTCCCCTGTGCGATTTTGGGCAGCTCCTGGCTCCTGTGCTCCATCTCCAGCAGCCAGGCCATCTCCTTGCTGCGCTGCTCCTCTTGCTGGCACACGAGCTCCTTGGTGACTTTCGCGGTCTGGTCATCCGCCTCCAGCTGGAACTGGAGGATGCCCAGCATCACCAGGATTTGGGTGAAGGTTCCACTCATGGCCTGGAGGAGGAGGGACAGAAAGGGGTCAGCAGGGCTGGGAGGGAGATGGCTCCTGGAGTAGTGGGGCAGGACATGCAGGGACCTGGGAATGGGTGGGAGAGGGAGCTCCAGGGGCAGCTCAGTGAGCACTGTGAGAAGGAGGCCACATCCCTGCAGCCCCAGGGTAGCACCTGCTCTGCCCAAGGTGGGCCCATGGCCCCTGCACCCTCACTCAGCCCCAACATCCCTCATGGCAGCCGGCCCTGTTGCCCCAGCCCTTGGCCAGCAGAGCCTTCCTCCTGCCTGCCGCACTCACCGCTGCCTCGAGACGCAGTGCGTGTCCACGGTACCGGCCCGGTGTCCCTGGAGCGCGCGGTGACAGCGTTCCATGGCTTGGCCTCTGTGATGGCACTGGCCATGGAGCCCAGCAGCACCGCCTGGCCATGGCCCTTGTCCCTGGCTTTGCAGCACGCAAGGCACAGAGCACATGAAATCAGCCATCCACGTACCCTGAGACTCTTGGAGGCACCTTTTAGTGCCCATATTGCTGCTGTTTCTAAGAACTCATGAGATGTACGACAAAATCCCAAGAAAATTCTAGAACATACAGCAGAACTTTGTGTGCAAAAAATCCCTTCATATTTCCATAGTTCAAATTCTGTGTGTTTACAGATATCTATATATATCTCTCTTAGGAATGTATAATATATTTTACAAATATATAAAAATATATTTATATTCCTAATCAAGCAGTTATTAACATGCAGCTCTTTCATTAAACAAGCCTTTATTTTGAAAGCTTTTTTCCCCAAGTTCCTTCACTTGCATACAGTAATGATTACAAAAGGGGAACCGTGACTATTTCATAGTGAGCAACAGTGTACTGAAAGAAAAAATAAAATGTAATAGAAGTCACAGGAACAAATGAACATGCAGTGGTTAAAATGGGAGCATATATGCTTGGAAAAATAAACATAAAAGGAGATATCACAAATATCACTTTTAAAAGTGTGGCACAAGGTTTGTAACAATTCTACTTTGAAACACCCATGTCCAATTATCTTTGTTTATGTTAATTTTTTCTCAGGTATTTTAGTATAAAGGAAATATTTTAACAAGACTTTTACAGCATGATTACAGATGAAGATGGCTAAATTCACAACTGAATTTCAATGAGCTGCAGTTTCATTAACTGATAAGTGTACCCAAATAAAGAATGAGGTTTTAACATGCATTAAATTGATTACTATGTACTATTGGGAAACAGCTTTTGAAACAACCACCTAAGGCATAGAAAATTGTGATTCAAATAGTGAACACAATTGTAATTGTGGATTTTTTTCCAATAGCAGTTCACAGAAACAAGATGAATTAATGTAGTTTCTGAAACCTTTTATAAAGAAGGATCTTTATACATCCCTCTTCTGAGGTCTCTCTCCTAGTAAAAGGCAAAGAGAACAAAACATCAGAAATTATCTCAAGAGAGTAGTATTTTTTGCTCCATCCCAGTGGAACAAAAGTCCTCTGTAACAGATCCAGAGATTCAGGCACTGCAGATTTCTTTTCACAGTTCCACTCCTCTGAATTTAGCTTTCCTAAATCACTGGGGGCTTTTTACAATCTTGTTACAGTTTTGTTCCTAACAAAAATGAAACCAAACAAAAGCCTAAAAAGAAAACCAAGCCAAAACACCGGTTTCAGTTTTGCTAATGCTTTCTCAGTGCATGCTTTTCCCTGTTATCTGGTACTTGATTCACATCCAGTTCAAATGTTCCAAGCACCTAAAGTCATTTTACTCATAATTCCAACCATTTTAAAATCCAGACTCTGTCTTAACAACCATGACAGACAATGAAATGATAAACAGTCTCAAAATCACATGGTGCTTCAGAGACTTTGGATTTTGTAACTCTGATCTTGGAGCAAACTAAAGGTCACGTGCTGGCCAAAGGCTTTATTATTTGCACCGTTATTTTCTCTGATTTTCAGATACTTGCAAAAACCCCAAACCTGCTTCTTTTCTGTATTCTAGTCAAGTGACTGACAGTCCCTGAATAATTCTACTCACAACCTCTTTGCTGTTAAAGATATGTAGACCTTTATGAAAAATTCAGATGTTGGTCGCACATATTTAACTCAATCTTCTCTCATAAATTGTTCCCTTATTCTCCGAGTAACTTCTTATGAAGTTTTTTGAACTCACTCCAATTTCCCTCATAAGCATCAGTCTTGAGATGCTGATAGATTAGATAGAGAGATAGGTAGGTAGGTAGGTAGGTAGGTAGGTAGGTAGGTAGGTAGGTAGGTAGGTAGATAGATAGATAGATAGATAGATTAGATAGATAGATAGATAGATAGATAGATAGATAGATAGATAGATAGATAGATAGATAGATAGATAGATAGATAGATAGATAGACAGACAGATAGATAAAGAGAAACAGTCTTATGGGAAATACAGAACAGGCTACCATGCCCATGTTTGCTTAAGATAGCCAGCAAGGGTAACAGTGTCTGTGAAAATGGGATGAAAAAGGCAAATAAACCACCTGATACACCTGTAACTCCACTGTTAGGGCAAATTGGCCTATTACAGGAAAAAAAATCTGTACATTATATATACTAAGTAAAAGCTTATGTCAAATCAATAACTTGTTGGTTTGTAAGTGCTCAAAATTTTAAAGAGTCTAAAACGTAAGCTACAAAGTGTAACAATGTATTTCTTCTCATACAAATCTGTACTTTTAGAACTCAAGAGAATGCCACAGGTCTCATGGTAGAAAACAGCTGCAATTTTACAAAGAACGCATAAAAGCAAGATGGACTGAATCTTAGTCATGGAGCTGTATGGTTGAGCACACAGACTACAATTAACAAAAATGCATGAAACTTTATTCAGATGGTGAAAAAGAAATATGGAACTCTTAGTTTCAGATACAGTTATGTGGTCTATATACAGCCTGGAGTCAGGTATGGAAATTCTTCCTCATGGAGCTACAACTGAAGTATTACAATTCATACTAAAATGTATCCACTTATACTGTCATTTAAGAAAAAAGGGAGAAAAAATAAAAGAGAAAGACTAGATTTTAAATTGCTTATCATTTTTAAGTGAAGAGAATCGAAAACTTTATTGTAGGAGCAATCTTATTGTAGCAAATTTATTAATAAAATTAACCCTAAAAAAAGTCTTCAAACATAGCCACCTACTTTGTGTCTCAGCATTTCTTTTACACACTTATGTTTCTAAAAATTCTGCAGAGCAGCACGTGTTCAGTTGCACTCAAGTCTGTTTCAGATATGATCGTTTTTAGCCTGTCAGAATCCTACCATGGTAGGAGGCCTAAGGATCCAACATGCTCTTGGTTGTATCCCTGTGCTCTCCTCAGCACAATCATCTTTGGGATATACTTTCCTTATACTGGTGGATTTGCCTCTAATAACCTCAAATAAACTGTGCAGTATGTACTCCTTTTGGAAGTACTACTGCTTATAAATAGCTCTGTGTTTCACCATCTTTTAATATTTTTCTTCTACTGCTAATAAAGTTATATAACTTCCTGTCAGATTTAGCAGTCGAGCTGGTGAAACAATGAAATAGAGGTTCACTGAGCATCTTCATAAAGGAAACCCTTGTTAACAGGCTCAGGAGAATGACTGTATTCCCCTCTGCCATTTCAGCGTGGTGACTGCCTGAGAGTCATTTATAGTCCATTAACAAGGGCCAGAGTCTCAGCTGGGGTAGACTGAAGTGAAGGAAGCTTAATATAATATATTGTATTATAGCTGCTAAGCATCTGTTACTGAATGTTACACACAGTTATTTGCAAATGGTGAATCAAGTACAGAATTCTGCCTTTATTTCTCTGTTCATGCATTTAAGAGCAAACATTCTGAAATGTTTTGAAATTAGGCATTTTTTTAAAGTGACTAATCCCTGATCTGCATTAAGGGATTCAAAATGCAAATGAAAAATTATGCTATGACTGATTAAACTAATCCAGCTACTCCAGAGGCATGCATTTCAAATTATATAGTTGCTCCTAATAATCAGAGCAAATGCTAATGTGATCAGTCACGAAAGTGATACAATCAGAGCACCCTGGTACACAACTACTTTGTTCTACTTAAGATTTCATCCTTCTCTTGCAAAAAACTTGGAATTCAGAATGACCCACTTCCAAACTGCACAAGGGGACACCTCTCTATGCCAGTTTATAATAGATCAGTTATTCCCTGACCTGACCCCTGCTGAGAAAGGTCTTTTCTCTTCCTTGGCTGGAGCAGTAGCTGTCAGAAGGATAAATTTAAACAGAAGTTGTACATATTTATATCCCTCTCAATTCACTCTGAAGCTCACAGATTAATTTCTCCACGTGTACACTCTGGCTAAACAGTTGATAACTGCAACTTTTATTTCAGATTTGGGAAAGATGGGATTACAGCCTTCAGAAAGATTTGGGATCAAATGCTGTGCTATAGCCCAAAAAAATTGTTCAATCTGGGGGCAGCTGAAATCATAAAGGACCTTTCTACCCACTTTTCATCTGCCTCTTTTACTACCTGCTGATCACCTCTGAAAAGTACTGATTGGCTTAACAATTTGAAAACTAAAAGAAATCTCATGTAATTAATTTGAATCAGATAAAGAACAATATGCAGAATTTTAGTAAATATGCAGACCTTTGCCTGAGCAATAGCCATTTTGTAGAATGCTTTGAGGTAATTTTGTATGCAAGTTACTAATGCCCACAAGATTGAATACTACCTTTTCTTTTTTCCTTCCCTTTAGCAGCTTTAAACAGCCACAATCCTTTTTTTTTTCAGAATTTTTTTCAGAATTCCCTGCACTGATATGTCTTTTTCTGTTAAAAATTATAATTTTAGTGACTCTTGAACTGAAGATGGAACAGCTGAAGTAGTAAATGACACACAATTGAAGTCTAAATTTGGTGCAAATTTCCTTAAGTTTTGGGATCATGTCTATGAGGTTATGCCTAGCTCTGTGAGAGAATAATTTTGTATAATATTTGCAAAATCAGCAAAGATCAGGAGACAGGTGCCAGTGGTCTTCTATGAAGATGTGAAACATGAAAATCAGCAACTGCAACACTAACAACAAAAAAAGAAACAAAGGCACAGAATAAAGCTTCACAAAATTTGCATGGGATTTAATGGCTATGCTCCATGGAATGCTAAAACTACATCAAGTAAGTAAACCCTCATCTGATGGATCAGTTGCAATTCTGCTGTAACACAGTGTTTTGTCTAGGTATCTATCCTCTAATTTGTGTAGTTTGCTCTTCCCCTTGGATAGATGAAAGAGGTCTGGTGATCAGAAACAAGGAATCATCTGTGTGCTTGTTGTTTATGCTAATAGAGGTATCTATTTGTTGGATGATCCCCTATCAGCAGTTAATGCATATGTTGGAAAGCTTATTTTGGAACAAGGCATAAAAACTGCCCTTAAATAAAAAATAAAAATAAACAAAATACTGTTGGCAATGCATCAACTACAGGAGGTAAAGAGGGGTCTTTTTCTTTCACTTATGAATGCTGTGGTATAAAATATGCATATGTATTTTCACAAAATAGTAACAATTTTTCAAACAATGTATGCAAATAAGTACGAGAGAGACACCACTTCCCTTTTAGAAATAGAGCAGAAAACAAACAGTACATGTGAAGATTGCTGTAATGCAGGTAGAAGAGGGAATAGCAGGTAAATATAAAGCATTTGAGTTTTCAGGAGAAGAGAGATTTTTGTGACAAATCCACTATGAAGATCAGTAACAAGATAATATTAACATTAAAATCTGATTTTAACTTCATGTTTATTACCTGCTGAAATGAACAGAGCTTATGAGTTCTGTCAGTGTCATCTCAAAAAAAGACCAATCTACATGGCTTCACATTTGTTTCTTTTGATTTTGAGCATTTTTCATGGCCTTGGTTTGTTTGCAAAGAGCAAGTACCTTTCAGAAAGTAAAAGAATTGTCCATAAAAAACAATTATCTGATGTACAAATGTCCAAGTGCTCAACTGTTTTGAAAGGTAAATCATTAAATAAAAAGAACTTTTTTTTTTTTGGGGGGGGGCAAGCGAACTAATTATCTTGGATCACCAAGGTAAAATAAGGACTCTAAATGAGAGCTAATATTTACCAGTTATATCACCTGTGTGTATTCTGCCCACTGATCATTCCAGAACAGTTTAAACAAAAGCTTAAGCTGTCTGTCTTCACTGACAACTCATTTATTTGAACTTGTACACTAGCTTGACCTGATTCCTGTTTTGCCCCAACACAATCCAGGAATCTGATATTCCTACACTTTCCATAAACAGGCAGAAGCACACTGCCACTTCATCGCCCCTCACGGCAAACAACCCTCACAAGTCTTTATGAGATCAAAAATCTTTTTGCATTCCATCAATGACACAGGTTGTGGGATTGAGTTAGATGTTTGAAGGCCATATTAAGCAATTCCTTAACTAATTGTAGTTTCTGAGTATTTAGTAATCCATGAAATCTATAGATTTCTTCCTCTTGAACTTGTCCAGTGTGCCTGGAATTATGTAGAGCATGGACAGTAAATTCTAGAGATTTACTGCCTTTGCTATAAAGAACCCACCACCTTTGGCTCCGAAAGGTTTTGGGCATCCCAATTACCACTGAACATCTAATTCCTATCCATCTTCTTTAGTTTGTTCCCATCTTTCCAGATCTCTATTACATCATCCCATAGCAATTTTCTTTATAGCTTGAAGGTTCATTTCAAGATGACAAATCACTTTTTAATCTATAAAAATCCTGCCCTGCCAGTTCAATTCAGAAAAATAGAAAAGAAGAGGCAGAGGGGGAAATGGATCTATAACTACTTTTCCATGGAACAAAATTTAGCTTTTGCATTTCTTCCTATTGACATTTTGTTTTGTCAAGGATGAGAAGGGGGAAAATGGAATATCAATGCAGTTCTGTATGCAGACCTACTCATCATTCTAAGTAAGTACATATAATTTATTATAATTTGTTAGTCAGTCAATAACTGCTACAAAATGGAAGGAGTACTTACCATACAGCAGCTTTTAACAAAGGCGAGGACTCTATGTATGAATAAGTACATTTGACAAAAAGTTCCTGTGAAATAACTAACACAAAGGCACTTTTATGTGGTTATTGTGCTAAAATATGCTTAATATTGGCTGACATTAGCACAAAAACAACCACATCTAGTTCTACCAAGCATTTTGTATTGCAGCTCCTGTAAACCACCTGGAGCCCTATCCAGCTCCTGGCTCCTCAGCACAGGGAAGTCATGGGCCTGTTGGAACTGGTCCAGAAGGGTCAAAAAGCAGTTCAGAGGGATGGAACACCTCTCC
>WAAE01006007.1:0-16048 GCA_013400495.1 Nicator chloris
TGGTTGGTTGTTTTGGTTTTGTTAATTTGTTTTTGTTACCCATTTTTTTTTTAGTAAAAAGCCTCAATTATATATAATTAACAGTTGTTGAAATAATCGAGACCTCTGCAGCAAATGTTGTAACTGATCCCAGGTGCTATTTTCTCCTTTACCTTGGGAAATGTGATATATAATATGTGCACAAATATGAAGTTTCTGGAACTAATAAAGAGAAAAGTATCCCAGGCCAGTAACTTAAGAAAAATATTCCTCTAATTTCTTTCTGCCTGTGTAATGCACTTCCAAGGTAATTTAAGTTTCTCTGTTGAAAATGAAATTGTGCTGGAATGACTCCTAATTAGAGCTCATTGGCCTGTAAAAACAATTTGGAGGTCTCAGGTGACGTGTGCCTACACCACATACAAACAACAGCCACTGCACAGCCAGCACTGGTGTCCTGCTTTGGCCACACTCCTAAAGCAGCAGCAAACACTGAATCAGATGTGGACAATGCACTCTCCCAAAAGCTTATGCAGGTCAGGTTTCAGATTTATTATCAGGCCAAGTTTCACTGTCACTGCGCACGTTTAACCTTTTCTTCAACAGAAGGCTACTCCAGAAAACAGAATGTATTTTTTAAGACCATGCAGAATGATTCAGAAGAGGCAGCCTCTTTAGAAAATGGGCATCTCTTCAGATGTGTTTCAGTAACTAAACGTTTCCTTGAAAAAAGAGCGATCTGAAGGAAGAACAACCTAAGAATACTGGACTTTGCTTGTATACAATGCAGGATTTATACTGAATTGGGAAATAAATACTATGCTTCTGGAAAACAAAAATACAAAAACATGCAATTTAGAAAGATTGCTTTTCTGCACTGAGAGGATACATATTCTGAGACGCCAAGTTATTTTTTCTCTGTGTGAAAGACAAACAATTTTGAGCCTCACCAACAAATATTATTAAAATATCAAGATCTCATATGCCTTGAATTTTTTAAATTACTTCTGTGGTCTCTCTTCTCCTCTGGAATAAACGTACATAACAAACTTGATATTTCCTTTGGATGTAAAAAAACCTTGCAACTTCTTTTCTACACTTCAGAACTCCAGACATCCCAGCATCTCTATTTCCATGACCCACTACATCAGAAGGCTTAGAATTAGGCAGTGCCAATTTTATCTACTCTCTAGAGTACTAAAACCAAGAACATGATTATCATTGTAATATCAAACAACGGGCAAGTCACCAGCCACAGAATTTGTCAGGAGAGGAACAAACCAGGAAAATCCCACAGTCATCTTTTTCAAGGATTCCCAAGACTAAGGAATGCAAATACAACCACTTAGAACACCCTAACACTATCCCAATGTGCAAACAAAATTAATCATTAAAAGGGAAAACTAAATACAGTGTAATTACAAGACTCCAGACACAGATATGTGTGCACTGATATGCCTTTACTAGACATCCCCAATGGATGAGTAAGACAAATTATTCACTGTAACAGTAGCCTTTGATGAAAGTATTTTGTGTTTCTCTAATAACTGCACTTGCCTTACCATCTGAAAGAACTCTTTTCCACAGCACCACTTATTCCCGTGTTCCACATTATTGTGAATTTGGAAGTTGTGTAACACCTTGTCTTTTAAAAGTAAATAAAACCCCCATAAAAACACAGCAGCAAAACATCAAACAACAAAAGACATTCAGAAACTATCAATCAGCAGATTATTCACCTTAATTTTGTAAATATAAACCTCAAATATTTTTTCTGACTATTTGCAGACAAAGATTGCAATCTCATAGAACAGAAGAACGACTGAGGTATCAGTCTGTTATGTATTCAATGTAGGATTCAAGATCAAATATTAATTTGACCATAACATTAGATGAACATTTTCTCTGAACATTTTCTGAATCCATGTCTATCTAAGCAACTTAAACTGAAGGTAACTGAGTTTTTGGCACTGTCTACCCAATGTAAGTTGTTTCCTATTCTCAAATGAAATATTGCTAGATAACAGTGACAGCAATAATGCTGTATCTGTCCCTGGAAAGTATGTGACTCAATAATGTAGACATTCTCTCCATTGCTTTGTGTTTTTGCATCAAGCTTGACTGTTTTTCTAACAGAATTTTCTGTAATTCTTGAGACAGAAACTCTCAAGACTTATATCATTACATATTTATTACAGAAATTGAAAGTCAGCTATGGATGTTGTCTGTCTAGGCTTTAGTAAAGACTCTGACACCATTTCTCAGAGCATTCTCCAGGGGAAACTGTCTGCTCATGGCTTGGATGGGTGCACTCTTCACTGTGTAAGAGGTCACTGGTGGATTGGGCACAGAGAGTGGTGGTGAATGGAGTCACATCCAGCTGACAAGTGTGTTCCACAGGGCTCACTATTTGGCCCAACCATGTTTACTATCTATCAATATATAGACAGATAGTAACTAAAAGTCAGACTATATTAGACAACATTTAATGTTAAGTACAACAGATGCTCCTAATACACCCACGTGAGGCTTGAATCATTTACTGACTAATTAACTATATTGTTTTCCACTTTATTTTCAAAAACAGTTTTTGCATTTGTATCTAAGTTTTTTCTAGACATTGTCTAATCTACTTAGCTTTGGTTGATAAGGCTGTGACGACATTAAACTTGACAAAGTTGTAGAAAAAGTATGGCTACACCATGTTACGATTGTCCTACAACCAAAACCCGTACCATGGAAAAGGCAGATAGTAGTTTAAACATTTATTAATGAGACTTTTTTCTCTTGTACCTCTTCTGCCATGTACCTCTTTCCCTATAAAGAGCACTCAGCCTGATAATCCTGCAGCAGCTGCCATTTTCCTGGGTTGCCCTTCTGCCAGCCTGGCAGCAGGTTGGTGACAGAACAACTACACAGGTCACACAGGTCCAGTACTCCTGTGGAAGTGCTCCATGTGCTGTGCATGCACAAAGGGACTGGTCTTCTGGGAAGGGACAGACTTCCTTCACCAAAACAATAGATCCAGACATACCATCAAGCTAGGGATGTGCCAAGCCCTTCTTTCACTAAAACAAGCTCTGTTTTAAAAAAACTGGCTGTCCTACCCATTTGTTTCCTCCAAGACTCTTGCTGCTAGGCAATTGCTGACTTTTTTTAATTAGTAGGAATCTGCATGTAACTCTGGTTCAGGATTTAGTGAAAATCTGTACAGACAACTAACATTTTCCATTCTTTCCATCCCATTCCGAAAATCTTAGCTCAAGAATCAAAATTTTGCTTTGAACAATGGCATGCAGGCCAATTAGTTACATTCAGATCTTGGTTTCACTAGCATTGTTATGAAGTCCTGACAAAAAAAAAATATATATATTCAGGTATATTAAATTAACAATGACGTGTTACATTTTTTGTCTGGAGATAATCAGGAACATTCAGAACTATGTGGAGGTCATCTTCAGTAAAATGGATTTGGTAGCAGGAGGGTATTCAGTTTTATGTTATTTGTCCCTGCTGCTTGAAAGGTCAGAAAATAAAAGTACTCAGAAGTCTTCAGAATTCCTTGTTAATGAGTTCAAAATTTGCATAACTGATATTTTTTTCTTCTTATAAAAAATAGCAACAAATTGTAGTTACTTTAAATTGTTTTCCCCCCTTTTTCAAGTTTCATATTTCATTCATGCATTCTCTAGGTAGCCCTGCAGTTGAAGAAAATAGTAATTTCTCTCAGAGACTTATGCACGTAGCTTAAGAAAAGATAGAGTGAAATGGTAGTGCCAGTAAATGGAGGAGGCAAAGTAGAGATATTAATGTACATACCTAATTAACGTCTCATTTCGATCAATTATAGGCCTGAACTATGGCCTTAAGTCAATCCAATGTTTTCCATTAACTTCAAGGAGCACCAAATGAAGCCCTATGTGACAGGTTCAAGTTACTCTTAAAAGTATGTCAGTAAGAAGGAACATAAATGTTATTATATACTTTTTTCCAACCTCCTCTCTAGATATTGCTACAACAAAGAATTATAACATCTTGTAACATCATCCCTGTGTCTGACATACCTAACTGTTAAATTGCTGCATATTCTTCCCTCATATAGCAGTTCAGGCCACAAATTTTTACCCAAGTTTAAGATAAGTTTTTACCAAACAGTCCAAAGCTCATGACATAAAATGTCTGGCAAAATCTCCTGAAAACCAGTTTTCTTGGCCATGTTCTAAAAGTGATATAGAGTTCTTCGTGTCATAAAAATGAACATTCAAGAAGATACAAAAACTACCCAATATATTAAAATTACTGAAAATATCACCCAGTGAGTACCTGTGCCTGGTGCAAGATTTCAGAAACAAAAATTTCTGGAGAAGACTGAACTGGGTGCAACCTCTGGGGGAGACGCAGCATAATACAAATAATGATAAACTGATTGCATGCAAGTGAAGAAGACTACGGCATGATCTTTCTCTGTTATGTCTCTGTTCCCCTATTAGAGGAAATAGCCCTTATAAGTGGTTCATCTGGGACAGCCAAAACAATGTGCAGCATCCTAGTGCAATGCCTGGGACAGGAGTACCAGGATCTGGTCTATCAACTGGGAAAGTCCATACATGTCTTGATAAACCTTCCAGGGAATGAAAAATGCTAATCTTGTTGAAAATTAAAAACGGTACCTCCTCCTGGCCTCTGAAGCTCTTATTTTCTGACAGAGCTGTGCATGACGTGCTGCTGCCTACCCATTCCTTTGTTGGAAGAAGTCAGAGAGCCACCAGTGTTATAGTGAGAGGAGGGGAACTGCTGCTGCTGCTGCTGAATAGCCTCTAATGCTGGTCTGTGTCAAAGCAACACATCTGAGCCCTTTGAAATTAGTTTCAGTTGTTGAACGTGACCCTGCTATAGGGATTTTAATGACAAGGGGAATCATGCAAAAAACAAAGTATCTGTGATTTTTAATGTCTTTACAGAATAAAACACATACATTTTCTATTCTTCAAATATCAACACATGCATACTTCTAAACATGTGTGCCTGTACTCTTGTCCATGTACATCATGCACATAGGAGACAAAAATATTCCACATAGTTTTAGACACAGAGTCACTCTGTCAGGGTATCCATTCACCAAAGAGAGATTCTCTCAGTGGGAGCTGCCATTGTAACGAAGTTCTGCAGCAGAAGTCTGCTTTGGTAATGAAAAGAGGAACAAAAGAAATAACTTCACCATCAGTAAAGAGAGAGAATCATAAAGTCTAAACATTTTCATATGATACATTCTGTAATTTTAAAATATTTTTTGTTAGTTGAACAACTTATTTTTAGTTAAGGGACGTGCCCTTTAGCAATGAGCTTTCTGACTGCTAATGCTTTCCTACCTAAAGACAGTCCTTTCCAATTTACTTTAATTAGCTTTTGCTCTCCTTTTTTTTTGAAAGAATAATATCCTTTTCTGGGTTAATCTCTTACCTCTAATATTGCCTTAGCCTAGTGGGATTGGACATTATACCTGCTAATGGTATAGACATTCTTTCTTTCTCTGCTGGTCATTGCAAAGGGCAGGTCTTCGTAGCTGTCTCATTTTCTGGGTTATACATTGATCATGTACATATATATATATATACACAAGCATATATATACATGCACAGGAGTGTGGGGAAAAAAACCTCCCTGAAGGCCAACGGCAAACAGCAGGGTGCCATCATCCTTCTGTTAAACCACAAAGTTAGAGGCAGGATACCCTGCTGGGAAATTCCTGGGCTCAGTGGTACATATTTGGACATAAAATGAGGTCACTGAAGAAATGTAGTGCAGGCTCCCTTCGTCAGTGTACAGTGGTGCCTTTGAGTGGGATGGAAATGTACTTCACCTTTATTTTTAAGGCCATGTTGTCTCTGAGTCTTCAGCTACTGTGAAATGATTTTAAAACAGCAAATGTCAGTTGCTTTGGAAATCTCTGTAAGCATTAGGTGTGAGACTGTTTTACTCTGACACTTGAATCCATTGGATATGCCCAGTCATGAGAACCAGTCAGCTGGAGTGAGGAATTCATGCATAATAAACTGCGTAACTGAGCTTGCAAAGAACAATCTTTTCTTTAAGACTGTCCTAAAAATTATATTCAACTCTTGTTTTATGCTATTATAGAGTAAGACTACATGTATGATTGATATAGTTAGATATCTAGCTTGTTAGAAATTTATTAGCACTGAGGAACATATTTCAACATCTACCTAGAGTTTCACTTAATTTTGAGACTGATCAAAGGCTGTGGACCAGAATTCTTCACCCGTTGAACAGTATTAGTCCTTGATGTGAAAAGCTCTGCAAGATTCAACATGTAGACCTTCCTACATATTCTTCTGGACATTATTTTTCTCTCTCACCCTTTTCCCTAACAGCCCCACTGAAGATCCAAGTGGTGTGGTGATTTAGTTTCTGGTCCCAAAGGGCCACCTAAGGCACACAACAAACCATAGTAGGAGCTGAGCCTGATTCCTCTGTGATTCTCCTGCTGTAAGGGCTGCTCTCTGGCACTGTTTCACAATATACATAGCTACCACATAGGTGCCACAACTTGTGCTTCTTGGCAAGAGCATGTTTTTGAACAGTGTGCTCTTGGATTAAGATAAACAAATGACATTAAATCCTCTCTGCCTCAGTAGGATTTAAAAAAAGGGTTACGTGGTAGTCACAGGTGTTTTTAGTGACTTTAGAAACATTTATTACGTTGTTACCAAACTCCGAGCCTCGTCCCAGTAGCCCAGGAGCATCAGGGCACCTTCTCACCTGAAAAAATGAAAGTTAGGTATCTTCTGTTACTATTGAAGAGCAAAAAAGGTAGTCCTTCAGTTTCTTATTTTCTTATGAATTTGTATATTATATGAATAAGAATAACTGAACAATAAAAACAAAGTCATAGTCTTGGCAATAGTTAACTAGCAGGCCCTCGTTGTAATACACATCACATACATCCAATGTCATATGGAATAATGAAATCCTCAAAGTGTGAACAATAGAAGCACATTTGGTTTGAATTATTTAAATGGAGTTTGGTCAAAGCAATTGGAAATGCAGCTGGGAAATGATTCCTCATTAACCATGTGTTGTGGTTTTAATCCCAGCTGGCAACTCATCCCCACCCAGCAGCTCACCCTGTCCCTCCCAGTGGGATGGGGAAGAGCAACAGAAGAGTAAAAGTGACAAAACTCCTGGGTTGAGATAAAGACAGTTTAGCAAGTAAAGCAAAATCTGTGCATGCAAGCAAAGCAAAACAAGGAATTCATTCATCACTCCCCATGGGTGGACTGGTGTTCAGCCACCTCCAGGAAAGCAGAGTTCCATTACACATAATGCCACTTGGAAAGACAGACATCATCACTCTGAATGTTACTCCCACTCCTCCTTCTTCCCCCAGCTTTGTATGCTGAGCATGAGGCTATATGGTGAGGTCATTTTTTCTGACTGTGTCCCCTCCCAACAACTTGTACAACCCCACCGTCCTCACTGGTGGGGCGGTGTGAAAAGCAGACAAACCCTGGTGCTGTGCAAGCCCTGCTCAGCAAAAACTAAAATATCACTGTGTTGTCAATAATACTCTCATTTTAAATCAAAAAGACAGCACTGTATCAGCTACTGGGAACAATATTAACTCTATCCCAGCCAAAACCAGTACGCTGTGAGGTAGACAAGATGACCTAATAAAATTCAAATAGATCATAAGAACTTTGTCACTTAAATAGTAAGAGTTTTACATCGTGTATAGTGCATATAGGGGCTTTGTGACATAACAATGGCCAAAGCCGTGCACACACAAAATAGTGATCTCTACCCACAAGAAACATGAGAAGACTTACAGAAAAATAAAAAAGTTCTTCACAGCAGCTCGATGACCCATATTACCTACCTTGAGGATTTGTCCTACCCTTTGGGATATAAGCAATTGCAAGCATTTTATTGAAACACAAAAGGAAATTTTCCTTTCCTAATATTTCCTATTTTTACCACAAAAGCAATATGCAGTTTTATTTTTTTAATTCATGCTGTTTTATTTTGGAAGTGTTACATGCCTTAGATGCACCAGCAATTTACTACACAAGACTTCAGACTATTCAGACTGTAATTCAGTCTGAACCATAATCTATCTGTTCTAAGTGAAGTCAAATGTAAAACTCCCTCAGCCTGAACAAGGATGCAATCAGCCTGCAGTTCTCTTTGGTATGTTCTTATTCTCATATATCTCAAATCCGGCTCCATCTCATAGCAATCTGCCAAAGATCAAACAAGTCTCTGCATATTTCAAATTTAGTCAATGATAAAAGACTATCAGTGAGTATCATTATTTTTGATGTAAAACAAAAAATTTGCTTCAAAAAAAGAACGAGATTCAATTTTCAAACACTAACAATTAGGCATACTGCAGATACTTCACATTTTAACAGGAACCGCTAAGCTTTTCTTTTATATATATATTTGCAGATTAGCCTTATGATTGGCATGACCTTCAATTAACCGGATCAGACATCATACATTCCTTACAAGCAATTTAAAAACGGAAATGGCAGTTGATCCTCTCAAAGAAAGTCCATTCCTGATTATCAGAAATGAACTAAACTAAGGGTAGCTCTGAAATGATGCAGCTCACACTTGCCCTCTTTTGAAGAATTCTGTTATAATAGGCTGTCTTTATACTCTGTGAGGGTACTTGGTTCCTAACTGTGATAAATCTTCCTAAAATCACTCCTTTTAACAATATCAAACAGCTTAGAACATCCAAAACGCTTAATTCTTTCACGTTGATTGCATTTATCATCAAAGAATACGACGTGTATTCCATGACATTTAGAAAATAGTTTTAAATGCCCTTTTATTCTTTATCATAATCACAGAACATAGAGTGAACAGGACTATCATAGATTCTACTGTTTTCAATAAACAACAGGAGTGATTAAATTTTGATCCAGATGTCCTGCAGGTATCCCTTCCACCCTACTTTATTCTATGATTCTATGGCTTTACGATTAGCAACTATATATACACGAATTGTATGCCAGAGAAGGCGTTAGACAATTCCTTCTTTATGAAAAGCGGCGTGCTTGAAAATCTTTCCTCACGAAGAAGCAACACAGCTAGTCAAAGATAGATCCAGAAATATTATGGTTTAGGAAGGTGTAACTGTACAGGAAAGAGTGAGAGGAAAATCCCTTGCTGAAAGTACTGTAGGAAGAATGCATTACAAACCAGGAACAAAAGCCAGGACAACAGTGGAAATCCTAAGCTTGATGAGTTAGAAGTGAAATTATGCATATGAAAATGTTGTAGTAAAAATAACGGTAGTATTTGGAGAATTATCAAAGATGCATTCAACAAATTGGGGAAGAGCAGCACTGACACTAGTCATAATTGGGATAGAGACTGTAGCAATGCAGTTCATTTTAGAAAGAGTTTTCTGACAGGAAAGACAACTCAGGCCACCTGGTGTTAAGTTAACTCCAAGGGGGAAGGTACAGCAGTGTGAAAAAAAAGAAAGTCGTTGTTATTTAACCAATGCCTTGAGGTAAGCAGTGGCAATGTTTGCATTGTTTTGTGAAACATTTTTGCATCAGAGAGCAAAATGCCAGTTATATCCTGCTAAGTAGTGGTGCCCTATATGAGGTGAACACCAAACCATTTATTGCAAGTATGTTTTGCAGAAGTCAGTGGGCCCATACATAATTCTGAAGAATTGGAGGGCAACACAACTGAATATTTTTCTTATATCTTTTCTCAGTGAGGCTTTTTCTCCTCATTTTGAATGCAAGTGTCCAGAGGTGTCTTTTGATGGGGGAGGGGAGTGGGATGTAGTAAGAAATTAATTATTAATGAATTTAAGTCAAATATGGCAAATAGCTCAGGCTGAAGGAACAGGGAAAACTTATAAAAATCAATTTGTCTTTTTGACAAAAAATCAATTCTTTCTTGTGGCAATAATTATTATAGACTATCAAAATTAATTTAAGGAAAAACTTCAACTTAAAGTGAAGGAAGTGCTCATCATAGATTAAATATTTGTAGTTTCTTTACTTGTTCTGCTTGAAAAAAGTGATGACTTTTACTGTGTTAGCTAGGACATAGCCATTGCACAACCACTCCAGTCCAATAAAAAGCCTAAATAGAGAGAAAAATATTTCTTTCAGGGATTTCTTTCAGTCATTTTCATCCGGAGCTGCTGCTACATGGACAGAACTTGTTCTCTGTGCCATTCTACGGGGCCACAATGGGGGCTACAGGAGAGAAGATGAAAGAGGCATCTATCTGCTGCTGCACTCAGACCAAGCTGCCAAATACTCATCATATCATAGTGTCAGTCTGAACAACAGCTACACGTGCCAGTGGACAGTGTATGTGGCTGACTCACTCTATCTGTAAACATGCCCAGTTGGCACTGATGGGGAATTTTTCAACAATCTAATTTTGATGGAAAACATTGATTTGTCAAAACTAAGTGCAGTGGTAATGTACATACCAATTTTAGCATCCAGACACTAGTCTGCTGCAGGATAATCAGTATCACTATGGCAGGCTTCTCCCCTAAAAGACCAAGGTCCTGCTCTGAATTAAACGCATTCTTTTCTTCATTCATTCTATAGGGAGCCTAGGAAATCATTGTATGGGAAGCCTAGGAAAACTGGTCAGCTAGGTTATATATCTAACCTTGGTGTATTCAAATACCTACCTACAGTTCAATCTTTTCAACCCAATGTCTTGTCACTCAGTGGGAAAACTGTTCTTAATCTCCTCAATATAAATGAAATATCTAATCTTATTCAATGATACAGCAGCACACCAGGTGTCTTACAAGGCTGACAGCAACTGTTTGAAGCATAAAACGCCTATGAAGAACTAAGGAGTGAGACTTTTATTTGTGGTTTATGATTCATCAGTTGGGCTCTTTATCGGAACTTCTATAGGAATTAGCAGAAAACACATTTTTCACTACTTAAAGTTTTGAGAATCAAAATGGTTTTCTGTGCTCTTTCAGAATAATCCTGACACATTAAAAATGTGAAAAAATGTGAGAACAAGACTGCGAAAAATGGATTTGGCACACATTTGAGTTCTGGGAAGTTTCAGTCCGAGCCTCTGCCTGTTTGGCAATTGCTTTCATAAATTGATCTGGAAGATATTCAGAGGTCCATAATCTTACAAGAGTTGATAACTTATTCAGTAGGTCAGAGAACTCTCCTCAGGAGTGGTAAGTTTAACATCTGGGATGAGTCAAATAGACCAAGGAAATGAATAATTTAAATTGGACCCCAAGTTATGGGGGACCACTTTGGACTAATTGGATCCCCACAGTTATGACTCTACTGGTATTTCCCCAATAAGAAAGATTCCATACCTTCCCTGCCCATTTGACATTTTTTCCTACTGAGTTAAAAATGTCTAATTCCTATAAACAATTAATTGAATAAACAACATCTTTCATCAACAGAATGTATGCAATTGAAAAATTCCCTAGTAGTACTGATTTTTGTGACTACTACAGAATATTCCTGAATTCCCCTCCAATCTTACAGATAAGCTGAATCCCAAGAGAGCTCTATCCACAAAAGTTATATGCCACCTCTATTTGCAGATTGCTCAAGTTTGCTGTCAATACAATCTCACATCAAAAATATGCTTTTTTCCCTCAACTCCAAGCAGAAAGGATGTTCTATACCTTTTCCTTCTTGCTTGTACTTTTATACTGTTAGAGTAGATGACAGAAATTTGCTTTAGCAGTTCATCTCTACAGTTTGGGTCCCTGTGGGCAGACAATTCCCTTAAATTTCATTTTGATCTATAGTGAAAAGCAAAAAAGATTAAAAAGATGAAATATTTTTCATTGAAATTCGCAGATTTTGTGTGAAACTCTGTCTGTTGATTCTTATTCTTCTTTTGGATTGTAAACTTTAATCTGAAAACCTGGAATAAATTTAGACATTGCCAGATAATAATAATTCATTCTCATCACAGTCCTTTCTTTTTTGGCATTTGTTACACCACAGCCATCCTTGATCTGTTCATGAGACAGAAGCAGAGACTTTATTTTCCAGAGTAATTTAAGTAAATTTTTCTTCCATGGGTCTGATTTCAGTACTGCTCTATAAATCCTACTTAAATTTATCTTTCTTAAACATGTGTTCAGATCTTTATAAAGCACTACAAATTATTTCTCACCATGACCTTTTACCTTAACATTTATAATTTCACTTCATATGCTCACTAGAAATATGTTGATATAACTTACAAATTCCTTTGTCCTCTTAAATACGTCACTGCTCATTAGTGGTCTTTCTGTAACCTTACATCTTTCATATTTTTCTTCTCCTCTTCTGTCTGACAAGTAAGCCAAAATTTTATCTTCTATTCCATATGTACACTATTTTCTACTTCTTTTAAAAACTTAACACAATGCTATGAATCTATTCCTCAAAATATTCACTTTACAGTGTAGTATTGGCAGAATTTTTTACCTTTTAATGACATCTGATTTTCTACAGCATGTCCATTTCTGTGCTCACAATGTTAATGAAAATATTAAGCAAGATCATTTCCAACATAAGCAATTTAGAAATATTAAACCGTTTCCTGGAAAGTCCAATTTTTACACCATGCACTCTTGTCTGTCCTTTAGCCAACTTCAGTTCTCTAAATCTCACCCTCCTCAACATCTTCAGTTTAGTAACTTCCCCTGTGCCCATACAAAGTACTTTCTGAATTCCATACAGGGCAAGCTTATGACATTTCTTCACTTTTAAAATAAGTTGTCTTGAAAAAGAAGGATACAGTTGGATGAAATCCACCATAGGTGAAATTTGTATGAGCTGCTAATTATATATTGGTTTTCTTTTCTAATTCTTTTTCTACCTTTTTTTTTAATCCTACATTCTATTTGTCTAAATAATGTTCCTTCACTTGTAGTGAAGAGTACTTTTTAATCCTTTTCAACATGCTTATTATTTTTGCATCCTACTGATTTGGTAGGTTTATTTAAAGTCATAAGACAGCCCCCATCATTTCACATGCAAGTTCTTTCTGCATTTTAGTTCTGAGGAAATTGGTCTTGATATTTGTACGTCTTGTTTTCATCTTCAACTGAGCTACTTTCATTAAACTGCATATCAGTTCCATTCATATTAGTATGAACTTTAAATTTACTAAAGATATGCTCTGTCTCATCGTCCAGGTTATTGACAAAAATACTGAGCAATTCTGGCTTCAATTTCAGCCACCAGGATAGTCCATCTGTTACTGGCCATTCACTGAATTTCAAATCATTGGTTACAACCCTCTAAGCTGTTCAGTCTAGTCAAATTTTAATTCATCTAACAGGATTAGCCTTTAGTTCCCCCAGTTTCAAAAGAATCAGCTGTACAAGATGTTACTAAAATCCTTGCTAAAGCCAAGTCAGATTACGTTCACCCATTTTACTCATTCACATGCCAGTCATTTAATCTCAAAAAGCAATCCTGCTGATCAAACATGATATGGCCCTCATAAATCAATTTTTCCTGTTTCTGATTGCCTTCCTTGTTTGAAAATGCTTTCTAATAGGATATGCTATTTGTTTAAAGGCTAAGATGAAGTTAACCCACCTATTATTTCACAACTCTCTCTTCCCACCTTTTTAAAAAATGAGTAGAAGATTTCTTTTGCTGATCATGAGGAAACTCCCCAGACGGCCATGACTCTGCATGGAGAATGACAGTTTCCATTTTTGGGTAAAATCCACCTGGCTCCAGATACCTGTATATATATCTGACTTTTGTCAATTGTCCTGCTCTGCTGTCCATCTCCTTCCAAAACCATAGTGGTGTGCATCAAGGTCTGGGAACAAACTTATCCATGAACAATGAGACAAAACTTGTGGTGAGTATTTCAGCCATTTCTATGTCATATTTCCACATTCATTTTTTCTTTTCTTTGTATCTCTAAAGACTTCTTATTAACTGCTTCCATTTTCTTGTAAGGCTGAAAACAGTTTGATGACACAAAGAGATCCCACTTCAGCCTTTATTCTTCTTAGCCATGTAAACTTTATTGATATCTACAGATAGTTCTCTTTTATAGCCTACGGTTTATTATAATCCCCACCCCACCTCAGTTATGGCCCAGTTTTATTTAAATGTTTCTCTAATGTCCATAAACTTTTTATTTAAGGGTGCTGCCTACAATTCCATCTCTTCTGTGAATTAAAACTGACAAAATTATGTCTCAAATTATACTAACTCTATGATTTTAGATCAAAATATTTTGGTTATTACATCCAGCAACTAGCTATCGTGTAAGGGCCCTGTCACTATTAGTAACATTTTTCTATCTAATCTGACTACTTTAAATGCTAATAACACAACACCCCAAAATTTCTCTTTTTTAGTAGTCTTGCAAAAACCTATCTATACAAATGAATTATTGTTTAAGGCAGTAGCCCCTGGTAATATTTGTTTCTATTACAGCTAATGCATTTTACTAGACTATAAAATCCTCAGAAGTAATCTGTGTATATCTATGTATACAGAGATTTTATATAGCAGACATTAAAATGTTCATGTTTTCCTTCACCTACAAAGATCTTCATCCTGACACCTAAGCGTTATAAACTAAAATTATTACTTTGTATTCCCGTATTTTTTGTCCTGATTTATGTTGTCTTACAACAAAAAGTGAATTAAAATTAAACTAGTTTGCTAATGTAACAAAGTCATCTGGTTACAAATTATACTTTGGAAAACCACATTTCTTTAGTCCCTGTTCTTTGCCCTTCTGTTGCTTTTGAAGGACACAATAGAAAGATTTGTATGACTCATGTGCAAAATTTCAAAATTTAGTAATTTTTTTGTACATAGTACTGTGTTTCTTATTATTTTTCAATAGCATGTTAATTTAGTGCTGATTTAGAGAACGGTTGATGGGCAACACACAATTTTGCTGGAATGGGAGATTGGAAAAAATTAGTTGATTTATATTTAAAGATGTAAATATATTAGTTCATCCTGTTTACACTGAATCACGTTTGAATAGGGATCCTTGAACATAATTTTTGTCTAAATATAAGCAGTATCTCGTTACTTTGTTGGATTCTAAATTATTTGCAGCTTCTAACAATTATAAAACATAGAATCAAAATAAAATGTATCTAATAATTATTATATTAAATATAGCACACCAAAATAGCTGCTGAAAGCAAACCCATTCAATATAGTACTACAGTAGTGTCCTAATCCATGCAGCTTTTAAAGACAGTGAAACTGAGTGGCAGACATGAGTGATCCAGATGAATAAACTAAGTGCACTGATGAGACCTGACTGAAGGAAATTTTTCAGTGGTGCATATGGTATAAAATTCACTAGAACCCAAATTCCATGGGAGGGACTGCATTTATTTGTATGTATTTAATAATAAGATATGTGTCTTTTTAAGTCTACATCTGTCTCAGTTTTAATCATTGCCCGCACGGCGCACCAATTCATGAAGTAGTTTAACTGTTTGCTCATCTGCGAGAGCATGACTAGGAGAGAAACAAAGCCAAAACAGGCCTAGACTTAAGAGTTACAGTTTATTCACATACACAAGAAAAGAAAGGGAAAAACTGAAATGTCAAAACACCTCCCCTCCTCCCCACAATTCACACATTTTCCCACAAACACAATCCATACATCACGCTGGGAGAGGAGTCTCTCATTTGAACCTCTCATGGAGACCCACCACCAGAAAATACCCTGTCCTCCCAGTGGCTTTCATGTCACAACCTACAACTGCCCGCAAATGCTGCAGATTGTGCAACTCCCAGCTTGTTTGGGGTACCATTTTAAGAATGCCTCCTCTAGTATATCACAAAAACTCTCTCAGTCCACACTTTGACTAGAATTAGCATTCCCCAAACTACCAAGAAGTAGTCGGTTCTCTCCATGATACCTTCAAGAGAAAGTCCAACCAAATTGGCCACTCCTCCATTCCTCCTTCCAACAACTTTCCACGTTTCCATTCATGCTGTCTCTCCACGGTGTCCATCCAGGGAGGAAGGAAGGGGTTAAATTCTTGTCCTGGCTTCTC
>WAAE01006010.1:0-64400 GCA_013400495.1 Nicator chloris
TTTTTTTTTTATGCTTCAGACATACACAGACAACATGAAAAGGCAACTCTTGTGCAGAGAAATTTACTAAGTGACAATTGTTAGTCCTGCTCTTACATGTTCAGTGGTTTGGAGTTAGAACAGACAAAAACGGAACAGACAGAACAGAACAGACAAAACCAAGCGGCAATGTTTTGAGTAGTTTCAAAAAATGTACTCCTTATGAACAGTAATTCAAGAAAAATGGGCACATTATTCAATGCGCCTGAAGGACTGTCCAAAGGAAGACGGGTCTGTTATTTTTCTTTCTTTTAAAGATGTAAAACGCAGCTAGTGAGTCAGTTCTGAAGGTATTTACACACAAAGCTGCAGCGCAAGATGCTGCCGCGATACCAGGGCTGAGATGTGTACCTAGAGAAGCAAACCAGGCCCTCCATATCACTCATTCACAAATCCACCAACTTCGGAGAAATTCCCTAGATTTTTCGGTACTAGAACATTCCCTAGATATTTCAGGTAAATGTCTGTGAATATCACTTCCTTTAATTCAAGTTAATTGAGGACTTTCCTGATTTTCCCTAGAAAAATTCGCAGGAAAAACTGTTGCTTGTATATGAGCAGTTGTTTGGCCTATTCTTTTTGCTATTCCTGAAAAAATAACCTCTCTTACAGATAAAATATTGCATAGACTTTAAAAATTAAATGTCTGTGAATGCAGTGGCTTTGTCAGAAATGAAAAAAATGAAATTAGATCTATGTTCAAGCTCACTTCAATTAAGCAGGCATGGTTTTCAAGCCTAGTATTCAATATTTTCAGTGATAAAACACATTAAGCTCCAGTGGCCATGCATGTATCATTAATAAATGAAAATAGGTTCTAGGTGGTTCTAAATCTTTTGTTATTCTTTGTTATTAGCCACAGAAATAAAGACGTGTATCCTTTGACAGCTCCACTATGAGGTTTCCACCATTTTCAAAAAGGGTAGATATCTTTAAACTGGAACCAAAGATTCACTGGACTGAAAAACAATCTGTAAAACACATTATATTTACTGAAAACAAAGAAATAAGGTCAAATATAGATTATGTGGACTCTCAAAAACACTTTCCACAGGTGAACTTCACACTCTGACATTGGGTGAAAAATGCAGAAATAAGTAAGTTAGTAATTGCAAAACTGAGGTTTTCAGAAATAGGCAAGTAATTTACTGACTTGACCACGACTCTTTTTTCTGATTCAATAAAGAAATTTTGGAAAGGCAGAAGATTTACTTACACTAGGATGAAGTAGAGAGATGATTGAATCTGGAACAAGTTCCATTAATTTTCATGTCAATCTGCTTAAAAAATCATAAAGTAAAGTGTATAATCCTAAAAACTCATCCTTTAAACCAAGTTTAAACTTAGGATCAAGAATGCACATAGACTGTTGAATAAATAAATGAGTTCTAGTTTGTTTGAAATTAGACTGTGTTACTGGTGCCTTGATTGATGCAACCTCATTGTTTTCCTTGAGCTACACTTCAGTCTGGTTTGGTTTGCTACATCTAGTGCATATATTTCCTTGCATACTGTGGACACTATACTGAAGCTGTTCTTGTAGCTTTGTAATGCATATGCATTGAATTTCTTCTTTTTGTGAAAGAAACTCACTTTTCCACAGGACTATTTTTCATCCTTGTTTTCATGAAAAAGGTAGAAGAAGAAAGACAATATTTTGCAAATGTAGGAGAAGGTTTATAGCCAAACTACTGGCCTGAATTAGCATTGTATTGCTCAGTTTCTCTGCCAAGGCTTTCTCAGACCAAACTTGAGCAATGAGATGTTAAACCAGGTCTTTAAATTCTATAGGAAATTCCCAATACCTGATAAATTAAATTAATATGGTGTTCTAGAGTAGTTGGAGCCTGCCACCAGCAGGTTCTCAAACCAGTGACCGTCATACCAGACTGCTGGCAGTGAACTGGTTTGCTGACCCCTCTGCCAGGCAAGGGAAACAAGAACAGATTGTAAACTTCTTGCTGGTGTTTTCTAGCAGTCAGTACTTTGTGAACACCCATTAGCTCTTGCCCACCTAGTACTAAGGATGCTGCTACTAATTTTCAACCCCTTGCTCACTTGCTTGGTAATTTAAACTTTGCAGGTGCATTGGGGTATGTAGTGTGTGAGTTGTGTAATTTGACATCCTGCAAAGTGGCAGGTGAATGCTGACAAGTTTGAGAACTAGGTATTCTCCAAGGATGTTGCTCATAGATGGAAGGAGGAAAAATTCAAGGCAAAAATAACCTATAATGAGGGTGCATGTACCTGAAATAGTCTAACCTTAGGCTATCTCCTTCTCACTATATAAAGAACTGAATGAAACCTTGTTCTGCTGTGTTGACATGCTATTCTATATAGGTTTCAAAACCAGCACTTCTCCTGAGGTTGAGAGCTATGGTCTAGATCTGGGACTTTGATGGTTTAAATGTGAACTGGCTTAAACAGTAGATTCAGATCTACAACACATCATATGTTGTGAATGTACCCTTTCAAAAATTCCAGAAAAGGGACAAATGAAAGATGAAAGAAGTGAAAACAGAAGAATTATATTCTGAAAGGAAACAAAGCTTTATAGATATCTCAAACTTTTTTCACTTGTGCCAACATCAGAGACACCAGAATTGTTTTATAGACTATGATGAGAGAAGCAAAGAAAAACAAAACATTCTTATTAATTTTAATAATTTTATCAGGAGAAAGAAAACATTAATTACATCAAATGTAACTTATAGCCATCCTGAATTCCATTTGTTTTTCTCTTCTCACTCCCAGAGAAGCATATATGGTTTAGGCAGTAATAGGATTCAGGCTGAACAAGTGTAGCTGTTGAATCTGAGCCTTTGGGTAGCGGGAGTAGTTCAGTATTTATAGCAGCAGCACTGCCAGTGTGTGTGCAAGTATATTCTGGATGTCTTGAAAGCCTGTCCCCTTCTTCTCCCAGGCATATTATCAACTTTGTCAGTAATGGGTCTGACTTGATGACAGTATTTGGAAAAAAATTGAATGTGGTGTGCTTTCGGCTTCAACATTGAAGCCATATATATATAATGTTTGTGGCATAGACATTTATCTCTTCATGTAGTAGCTGCTTAGTGAAGGAGGAAAATCAGGGAATCACCCACAGTTGTGAGATGAATGTGGGTGTCTGCACCTCCAGCTCATTTCATGAGCAAGAATCATTCCACGCTCTGCAGGCCAAGCCAGCAGATTCCTCACGCTTTACAACTACATTTTGGTATTCTGCTGGAAACTGGCTCCTAGATAAGGAGGTTTGGAATTTTTTTGCCCTTTTTTTTAAGGAGATGACAATGCTAAAAATAGCAAGCAATGAAACCTTGATCTGGCAAAGCTCATAGCAAAACTTTTGCTGAAGTCAGTGGAGACCAAATGTCACAGTTTTGGTTCAATGCAGCCAATCTTAGAGTTAGCTGCCACCAAAAAATTTATGTTTTCAGTGCCCCTACTCTCTTCTTGCTTTAACACTGAGTCTTCAGGGAGCAAGGGTTGCAGGCAGCTCACCAAGCAAATGATCCCAGTTTAGCTGTCTGAACTGGTGGCCCACAATTGCAGCAGCTTAGCTATAGCTTGAAAACATGCTGTCAGTAGTGTAATATTTCTGTTTTGTCTTCCTTATGTTATCTTATTTGCAGAAGGGGGTTTTTTGGGGTTTTTTTTGGTTTTTTTTTTGTTTTTCTTTTGTTTGTTTGTTTTTGTTTTCTTTGTTTGGTTTTGTTTTGTTTTGGGGTTTTTTTTGTTTTGTTTTTTGTTTTTTTGCCTCCCACTTAGGAATACTTCAATTTAAAACATAGACTAACTACTGACTCTGCTGAAAGAAAGTACCAAGTTACCACAGATTTCTCAGAACATGCACAAAACCAGGAAAATTACTTGACATAGAAAATAAAGGAGAGATGACAAATGTAGAAGTGGGGAGAGGTAGGTTTACCCAAACTGGTAAAAGGAGAAAGAATCCTTGTTTGGAGGGAAGGAATTCTAAAAGAGAAACAATGCAACTGAAATGTTAAAATATACTAATAAAAAGGGTAAGACCACAGGGATGAAGGCTGCTAAATACATTAAATGATATATTGGTTTATATTCTCCATTTTGGATTGAATTTAGTTTTGTGGAAAATATTTTCATGAAAGCTTCTTATAAAAGTGTGAAATATTCCCCTCAGCTCTGCAAAACATAGTAACTCCTAAACCCCATTGATTTGGTATGCTCCATCAATTGGCACTGTACAACCAACTAACCTATCTCCCTTTAGACTTATGATGACATTTTAAAAGGCTGAGAAAACAACCTTCCACCTCTCAGCGAGAGGGGAAGAAGAAATTACTTGCAAAACCTGCAGTCCTAAGGAGTTGGTAGGGTTTGTAAATGATTTGAAGTCAATATATGACAAATCATTACACTTGGAAATAAGCACTCTGTTCAGTGCAGAGATAATGTTTAGCTTCTCAGCAAAGCAACCTTTTCAGCCGTGGATGCTGTTCCACTGCTAGATTATTTTTATAAAAGTTAAGTTAGTTGATATCACTTTAGAGGTATCTTGATGCGTTATATCCTGGGTTTGCACACCAAAGACTAGACCAAATACCTTAACAATTTTCCTTTAAACACAAGTCTACAGCAGACCTTCGTACTGATTTTGAAGCTGAGCTGCACCTACCCCAGTTCTGCAGAGGAAGTGCTGGGGTTTGTTTTTCAGAGGTATTCGTTGTAAAGAGGTGCTGAAATTGCAGTGAGCTCAGAAACCTGTTCACCAGAATCCAACAATGCTGCAGAGAATCAACCACAAACAGGTCTACGATGATATCACACAGAGTGAAAATTAATATGTGTCCCCTAAATAATTGCCTTCATGCCTCATTGCAAATGCAGTAGTTAAACATTTCTGTCTTGTGAGTAATTTCCTATTCACAGTTTGTGGAAAGACATAAACGTAAAGAAAACAAGTTCGGGGTCCTTCTGGTTTTTTTTTGTTTTGTTTTGTTTTGATTTTCAGTCTGATAATTCAATTCACAGACACCATGGGGACCTGCAATTCCAATTTTCTTTTCACAGTATTAATGAAAATCACTGAAAATAGTTAGATTTTTTCCCCTCTAAATTTTAAACCACTTAGAAATACAGTCAAGAATAACAACTTTCTAATCCATTATTACACAATGTAAAACTGTGCTCAATTGCTGTTATTTCATGCAAAGTTTTTTGTAAGTGCTAGAAGAGGCTTTTAGAACTCAGTTTCTTCTAAGCTTCTCTTTGAGGCAGTGCAAAAATGCTGGCTGTGTGCTGTTGAGAGGAAGAGCTATGCATCAGAGAAGTTGTTTTAAGAAGGAATCCTTGCACAAGAAGATGACAATTCTTTCCTCTCACTGTTATGGCAAAGTCTGAGCTTATTTAGTGCATTTATGGTTTTGTCTTGTTCCTAATCAAACAAACCTCAATTTATTGTTTCAATAAATAGATCATTTCAGGGTTTGGTTTTTGGGTATATTTTTGAGACAACTGTTTACTCTTAAATTCAGAGTAATACTTTGTCATTTAATCTTAACATACTCCAATAAGGTATTTCAGTTCTCATTTACAGCAAGATGTCTAGGATGAAGTTAATATCTTTTTCATGCTGCAGACACTAAGAGTGACTGCAGCTGAGTGGCAGACAAGGTTACCTGCAGACATACCTCTGCTGCTGTGCCAGGAGCCAGTGGCTCTGCCTCGTCCAGCTACCAAGATGCCCAGAAGAAAACTGCAACCAATGTTTCCCAAAGAGTTGGGAAGCAAAGAGCATGATTTCTGTCAATTTATAATCTTCATTTGCTCTCCTCTGAGATCATCTGCTATCCCATCCAACAACAGTTCCTGCCTTGCAGGGGAAAAAAATACGGGTAAATTCCCCTTGGAATTGACTCCAGTCTTAGCCAAACAAAGGTACTGCTTAAATAGAAGGCAGCTGTTTCAGCCAAGTCATGGATGTGGATTTATTTATTTATATAGATTTCAGAAGAAATTAAAGCTGGCTTTTATCCAGTGGCCCTTTCCTCCCTGTCTCAGAATAGGACTCTTGCTTTAGTGCGTACTCCGTCAGCTGTTCCTATCTAAAGTGCTCAGAGACAAATCTACATACTTTGTAAAACTTTTCTATTTCCTTCTCCTTCATTTGTCTTGAGAGGCCCAGCTAGGGTAAAAACATCTTTTAATTTAAATGGAACAAAAATAGCAAGTCCTTTTCCTTGCTGAACTGCTCCTGTCCCAGAAGTTTAAACAAATGCAACAACAGTTGCTTTGAAATGTTTAAATAACATTAATGTAGTGGTTGAATATTTCTCAGACAGATGGGTTAAATGAGATAATTGTGAAAACATTCTTAAAATAAAAGGGAGCCATCAGGTGAGAGGCAGTAATTTACGTAACATTGAAAAATATACCTTAAATGTTTCTTTTAGGTTGCAATGTTAGAATGTTTTCCTCTGAGCAAGCTGTTAAGTGTCATTTAGTAGACATTCATTGTAAAGTTAGTTGACAGTATTTGGCCCAGTTGTGTGTATCTTAAAGAGAAAGAGCAGCTGTTAATCCATCAGGTATTGACAGTGTATTCAGTGGGTTTTATTATTTCTCAGACAGAAATTAATTTCCTGAAATCACATACAGTGAGATAAGACTGTCTCATTTTCATTCACTATGGAAATACTCAGTCTTTGTTCTGCACACAATGCATTGTCTCTTGTAAAACAGTAAATGACACTCTAGGTGTAAAAGAGTTTCCATTTTCTACAATAGCTACAATGAACAAACAGGAATTCAAACAGTCACTGACTATTTTGGAACAGGGCACCTTTCTTAGTAGGGTGGCATCTGCCCTGAAATGACAAAAACATCTTTAAACCTTCAAGATCTCTTGTGTAGCTGTAGAAAGTACCAATTGCACCAACTCATAACAAGTATGAACTTTCAGAAGGATACAGAAAGTTAAAATACTATTTGATATGGGGTTTTTTGAATCTTACAGTTTTGCCTCTGTTCTTTCAGCCGAAGAAAGTGTCAGCTTCTTTAAACCTGTTTGAAATAACTGCCAGGAAGAGGTGTTTCAGCAGTAAGAACACAAATCACCAATAAATAAATGATGAGTAATACCAGGGTGGAGAAGGACTTTATTCTTCTGGGGAGTTGTGGCTTTTTTGCTATGTTTTATTATTCATAGGCCAATTGTAGATGTCTATAGCTGGTGGCTGCTTTCAATTCTGGTTGTCCAAACTTGTTGCAATTCTTTGACCAGCGCTGATAGTTTGGCTGGCATTACCTTTAATGTAGCAACCTTAAAATCATCATCTTCCTATTATGCCTTTACAGTGCTTAGAAAAGTGACTATGGAGCATAGTGCTTGTGTGGACTTTGAGCAAGACACTTTTCTAACATTCTTCAGTACAATGCTACCTGTAGGCACACCCTGATGAAGTTAACATTATGAATATAGTGTAAAACTAGCATTTCGTACTTTCAGCTAGCATCTATATTTTACTGATTGAATTTTTTGTCATCCATAATGATTTAAAATGCAGTTTCTCGAAGCCAGCCTGGCTCTCCTGAGCTCAGCCAAGGCAGGCAATGCTGAGGATACACAGCCTCCCAGAAGTTTGGAAATGCCGGTATAATCAGAGGAATACTGCACAAACCCAGATCGCTTCATTTTTGTCCATGACACTTGTTAGGTCAGAGAGGATCCATCTCAGCCGTCACCACTTTAAGTGATTCTATACAAAGACCTGCCTCCTCTCCTGCTGCAAATTCAATGAAGAAAGGAGATCATGGAGAACGTAAAAGCATTGTGCATGCTCTGAGCATTTAAACTAGCAATTCCTCCTGGAATTAGGGTTTCATTCCTCATGGCTGTGCAAGGAGACAAAATATGCCAGACAACACAATAGTTTATATCAAGATTTTCCAGTGTGAAAACATAGATCAGTTCTATTCATATCACAGCTGAAAAGACCAGAGTTTGGCCTTGGAGGTGGGTTCTTAGGAGGCTGAGTCCTTGCTCTGTGCAATTTGTGAGGTTTTCTTGGGGCATAAAGCAATCCTTGAAGGAACAACTGATAATGGCATCAATGAAAAGAGGGAATGGGATAAGTTGACTGAAAAAGTGCTCTAAATTGTAGCTATATTCAAGGAATATGAATTAGAAAATAGGAGGTAGGTTTGGATAGCTCTCTAAAAGTACTAAAAGTAAATATAATTAATTTTATAAAAGGAAAGGAGAAACTGAGAAACTTGGTGAGGGAAGTATACAGGAGAGCTGAGGATACCTTATTTGTAGTGAATTTATTGGCTGCTGTCAGGCATTTTCTTTTTTTTTGTCCTCCATTCTGTCTTATCAATAAATAGTATGGTGTCACTTTTTGTTCCTTACAGAAAGAGAGGGAGAGAGAGAGAAGGAAATCCTTTCCTCTGAGATATTCATGTCCCTGCATTTAAATTGTGGCCCGCCAGTTATTTCAGATTATTTAGGCATTATTTGCTTAATAACACACTGGGACAAATTATACCCTTGAAGGCTAGAACGAGACTTTCCGTGCTGTCCTTTTCCTAGTTTAAAAGCCTGAAAAAGGGATGGGCTGGAACCCCAACTGCTTTTGGACTGGTAGAGGCGGGGTCCGTGGCGAGGCTGTCCTGGCCCAGCGGGCACAGCTAGAAGGACACATGACAGTAGCAGCAGACATGACTGGCTCCTCGATGTGCAAACTCAACGATAACCTCTCCTTTCTTTCATTATCTACCCACAGCAAACCCTACCAGGGCAGGAGGAGGAAGGGAGTACCCCGGCTCGTCCGAGGTGATCCGTGAGTCCAGCAGCACGACGGGCATGGTGGTTGGGATCGTGGCGGCGGCGGCGCTGTGCATCCTCATCCTCCTGTATGCCATGTACAAGTACAGGAATCGAGACGAAGGATCCTACCACGTGGATGAGAGTCGAAACTACATCAGTAACTCAGCACAATCCAACGGGGCTGTGATCAAGGAGAAACAGCCCAACAGCGCTAAAAGTTCCAACAAAAACAAGAAAAATAAGGATAAGGAGTACTATGTCTGATCTCAACATCTAAAAGAACGCTTGTATAGAAATAGTCTTCATTTTATCTGAGACATAATACAAACTTATTTACTTTACTTTTTATGAAGCACATTCAAAAACAAACAAACAGAAAAGACAGGGAATGCAATCAGAAAGGAAAGACTGTTTTTAAAAACAAGCATTTCATGCTCTTGTTTTTCAGAAACAGGAGCTGATAAATTCCCTAGCATCCACAGTGTTTTCATTTACTCTGCCTGTCTTTATGTTGCTGGAACGTTTCTGAAAGACAATGATGACACCACGCATTCATAAAGCAAGGAGTATTACTACAACATCGAGGCACAATATGAAAAAAAATCAAATTAAAAAAAAAAAACAAAACAGAAAAAAAAAAGAAAAAAGAAGCTACCTATGATTCTGGATTTAGCCAAAGTGCTAGCGCTTTCTTGCGAAGTAAGTTAGTCTTATTGTCAGAGAAGACTGTCATTATATATGGTGACTCAACAAGCAAACATAGAGTTTGCCGTCTGGTGCAGTGAAGCAGTGATTGGAAACTTGCATTTTGAAACAAAGTGCTGGCTTTTCTGAAGACTGATGTAGAAATACTTTCAAAAAGCCCCTTTCTGGTTGTGAGGAAAATAATATGGAGGCCTTATTTTCAAAAACAAAAACAAAAATCTGGAATATAAGGCACATTTCCACAAAATAAAAAAAAAAAAAAAAGAAAAGAAAAAAACAGAAAAACAAGAGGGCATAGATGCAATCATTGGGAAATTTTCATGCACGCTTAATATGTTATTACATATGTTTATATAAAAACACATCTATATGTGCTTTCTGGACTGTGATAAGTGATGTTTTATAGCCTGTTGTATAGAAAATGCAAACTATATCTGCTCTTCAGCCATTTTTGGTAAACTCAATGTTATAAGTGTTGCTAGGTATAGAGAGTTTTATGACATCTGGAGCAACAGACATTCTTCAGTTTTTTTGCAGACATTATAAATTGTCCCAGACTTTTTCCCCTTTCTTTTTTTTTTAATTTTTAATTTACAGTGTAGTGGTTATACAAAGGGGGATGTGTATGAATGTATATAAGAGTCAGCTAATTTTTTTCTTACCTGTACAGCTCTATTATGTTGCAATTAAGTTTCAGTAGTTTGTATGAAAGAAGTGGACTAGAAAGCAAAAATATATCTCTACTGTAATTTGTCTTCTCCCTCCTATCCCCATCTCTTGCTCCTGATATGCATCAATGAAGTTGATCAGAATGGCCAATTTTCCTAGAAATATACATTCATTAATTAGCTAAATATTTAGTGACTTAAACTGGCCTTTGGCTTCCAGTCAAAGCTTCACTATTGGAGAGCATGGTTTCCTTACAGAAACCTTGTTCTTAGAAATTATGAGAATGATGAGTTTCTTGAGAATCTTAGGAAGTATCATATAATGTTTATCTGGCATTCATATGAAGAACAGCTACTACAGCACTGGGGGCTAAAAGATCTAAAAATACCCATTGTAATTATCCAGGCTGATTCTATTGCAGAATTTATCCCTTTCTCCAAAAAGGAAATACTCTTGAGGTGAACGATAGTATTTTTCGATGGTGGGCATTTTGACATATGAAAACGTATTTTTAGCTAAGTTGATTGTGTAGTATTGCAAGGCATCATAACCAGACAGATATAAGTTCATTATGTTTTAAAGTGACACAGCTTATCTTGCATATATAAAACATTAATGCATTTTAGTTAAACACATGAAATGTAATGCTGTAATTTACACATTAAGTTTGGAATTTTTTTCTAGTAATATTTCATTAGTTTCACAGCAATAAATCATAACATAACATTTTATTTACACAGAAGTTCAAAGGGAATACATTGGACAGAAAGAGGGTAGTTCAATAGAAATCAACCAAATCATCAGAAGGCCTCCTGGGAGGGATATAGATATTCACACTTTACAGACAGGAAGGAAAAATTTAAAATTAGCTTTTAACAGCAGACACAAAACATTTTGTTGTATGTTACTCACTGTAGCTGATGAAAAAAAAGTCGGAAACTGGTACAGCTATCTATCTGGGAGTCAGAGCACTTTAAAAATACATGTAGCTGACATGAAAACACCTCTCTTGCAGTTTGCCAACCACATCAAGGTGTGCCATGTTGCATTTGTGAAATGACTTCTTATTTTCATTAGCATTTATGCAAAAATGAAAAAAAAAACCACACAAAACCCACAGAATCCATCTGATGTTCATTTCTGTTGTTCACCTGTGGCACTCATAATTTCTCCCACCTTTACAAGACAGCTGTACTCAGGGAATGGCAGGGGCAAGGGTGACTGGAGGTCATTGCTGGAAGCAAGAGACTTCAGCTGGAGGGGGGAAAGAAATTGAAAGCCAGGTGGTGTTCAGATTTCAGTGCTTAAAGATACCTAGAAGAACAAAAATAGTCTGTTGATAGGAGACTGGACATGACAGAATATGATTTGGGCAAGATGAAATGGTCTTTTCTGCTTGGTTTTGATTGCATTAATGAAATAGCATTGTCAGGCCAACTTCCAGGCAGTTTGGTAGATCAATCTTTAACTAAATCCATATATCAAGAGAAAAGAAAAATCTGCTACTATTAAAACAAGAAAACACGATTTTAATACTGTTTCTAAAGGTTCTCCTTTTTCCTCTTTAATTTCTTAATTTAACAAAAAAACACACAATTATGGATGTATCAGAAATGCCAGCAAGTGGATTTAAAATTCCTTTTTGTTTAAAAGCAGCAGCGACAAAAAACAAACAGACATAAACCAACTACCTAACATAAAATTGGATCCTTTCTCTATAGTAACCTAATTTGTTTGACTGAGATGGCTTCATTTCTATGACTGTATTGTGTTGCCTTTTTTAACAAAACACTAAATAACGTGTGAAACTTTCAACCCTAAGACATCAAAGAGAGGCCCAATGCCCCTAACCTTATAGTGCTTTCTGTGATAGATATTTACAATTTTTTTATTTGTTGCAAGGCCAATTTATTCATTATTGGAAATGCTAAGCAAGTGGAATTTACTGTTTTGTTAATAAAAATGTTTCTTAATACAAATGCTGGCTTGCTTCTTCTCTTGCTCTTAGATTGTGAGTACCTGTTCATCTTGAGGCCGTGAAAAACATGGCTTAATTGATATGAAGTTACAAACATTCATACAGACAGGAGGAAGTGACCTCAGAGCTCTTTGTACACTTCAGTGAAAACCTTCTACAGGCCTTTCATTCTACTGGCCCAGTTAGAAAAGTATTAATGACATCAATGAATTAGTTTTGCACAGACTTGCTTAATTCGAAATTTTCTAGTATTTTTTAATGCAAAAATTAAAACTTGATGTTCTCTTCCGCCTCTGTATGGAAAAAGAACTCCCCTTTTTGCCGCTTTTTGATTTCTGTAGTGGAAATAAGGTGGAGGAGGGTAAGGTAATGGGATGAAAAGTTAGACCGTTTGTTAAAAGTGAAAACATTTTCTCTTGTCTAGAAGATGATTTAAAAATTAATGGGAAATTGAATGTATTTCAGGTCCTTAAAAACATTTCTAGATAATAATTACAAAATTTCAACCGGAGCTAATCCATTACATAAGTGCTTTCCTGCTTAGCATGGCATTTAAATTCATGGGTAACGTCAAGCAAACATCTAATCCTATTGATTTAGGCGAGTGTCTAAACTTGCCTAAATGTACTGCTGAAAGGGGATAGAGTTAAGCTTTTGGATCTAAGCTCCAAATAGAATTTAATTTTGTATCATCTTAAATCACATCAGCAGCTTTTTGACTTCAATGAGATTTGTTCATCTGCCTAATTACGTATAGACTGAAGTATTTTAGATAATTTAAGCTCAGGAATATCTGGAGAAAAACAGTCCCTATCTTCCATTGGTATAAAACACTTTGAAAGTTCTAAACTGCTTTATACTGAGATTAGGTCTTGTGAGTGTGCTTAAATACATACTGAATATTCCATTTAAGAAAATGCTTTATACACATTTGAAGGAGCTATAACAATAGTGATTTTTGTTCTACTACTACTACAAAGAAAATCCTCGACCAAAACCAAAAACAACTCACATTTAATTATAAACTTTTAAATTCTACAAAGTACTTGCTCCTTTTTTTTTTTTTTTTTTTTTTTTTTTTTTTTTACATCTACACTGTGTGCTCCCTTTCACCAAAATCCTAATGGCCTCTCACTACCTGCATCATTCATCAGTATCTGGCCACTATAAGTGGTGACCTTCATTATCAATTATCAGCATGGTCAAAGAGCTAAAAAGCCTTCACAAGATGATGAAAAAAGAGAAAAAAACTAACCAACGCCCCCAAATGTGACTTAGAACAAGGGAAATAAAGCACACATAGGCTGAAAATGACAACTGTATTTGTTAATTCTTCCTATGTGACTTTATGGTTCAATGAAACAGTTTTAAATTGGTATTCTGGGTCTGATTTTCATTTTGATTATAGAAATGTACTTTTAAGTTCAGTATGGGCCTTTTTAGAGATGCTTAGAACTATTGGGTCATGCACTCTTGTCAGTGGAACTTGATTTGGAATGCAGGCCATTTGGTTTATTTTAAAGCCCCCATTTTTTGAAAGTATGTAAGTGTTTCAGTACTAAAGTGTTTCTGGTTCTCATGGGCGTGGGGAGAAAGAGAAATTCACACTACATTTAATTCAATTTATAAATTGATAAATGCTTGGGAATGATAAAACTGCTTGTCTGCCTGCCTCTGATTCATCTGGATGGACTGCAACTGCTTTGGTTGGTCACTGCTCTTCATGAAATCAGAAGCATCCCCCACAGGTTAAGCTTTGAACTATAAATTCCAGAAAAGATACAATTGAGCTCAGTTTTGTCAGACACAGGGCCACAATTCAACCAGTCCTTTTACCTGCTTACTTTGGAGGTTTCTTCCTACTGAAGATCTTTGACAGACTTCAGCCACCAGCTCTAACTTCTGTAAAAGTCTGGCCCCTTTCTTTCTCAGTCACTCACTACTACACAAATATCTTCATTTCACAAAGTCATAGAATGTGCTGAGTTGGAAGGGGCCCATCACAACCATCGAGTCCAGTTCCTGGCCTTGCACAGAACACTCCAAGGGTCACACCAAGTGCCTGAAATTGTTGTCCCAATGCTTCTTGAGCTCTGTCAGGCTGGTGCTGTGACCACTGCCCTGGGGAACCTGTTCCAGTGCCCAGCCACCCTCTGAGTGAAGAAACTTTTTCTGATATCCATCCTAAACCTCCCCTGGCACAACTTCATGCCATTCCCTTGGATCCTGTCTCTGGTCAGCAGAGAGAAGACATCAGTGTCTGCCCCCCTGCTTCCCCTCGTGAGGAAGCTTTAGACCACTGTGTTCAGAACAAACAGATTTCCATATGACATTGCTTCTCCAGTTGGGCTTGGTTGTGGTAGACACTGAAGGTTTTTTAAAGAAGAGAAAAGGTGACAATAAGGGTAGGCTTATTTCAAAGGGTGTGGGATTTTCAGCTAGTAAATTGCCCTGAAGAACAGTAATTTTATGCTGGCATACACTTGAGAGATTTAGAAATCCAGGTCAGTAATCCTCAAAAACATCCTTTTGGTAAACAATAAATGCATGAGCTCGTTTGTCAGCAAGCGCAGGGACCAACAGCAAGGCTATCAAAATGTGAATGTATCAGTCTGGTTGCAGCAAATAATACAGGGAAATGGAATTTGAGCAGCTAAAAATAACTGTTGGCACACTGGCTGGACTCTTATGAGTGAGTCCAACTACAAGCCAGTAAACATTTATTGGACACTAAACAGAAAAATACCTCTATTACAAAAGTTTCTCAAGATGCAGCTGACAGAACAGAGGCACGGGCTGTGGGGCTGCACTGGCTCTTCCAGGACCAGGGGCCAGATTGCTGTTCAGGTGTTCTCCAAGCTGGGGGACTGGGCAGGCTTCACACAACCACCTGCTGCACAACATGTGATCAGCTGCTTCCAGAAAACCTCCCTTTTCCCTCTGAAATTTAAATATATTTTCTAGGAATAGTACGGCAGCTCGCTTTGTGAAACACACTGCAAGAGGGAATCTTGGGCTCCCAAAACGTGTCCCACCACAGCCAGCATCGCCTTAAAGAGAAGCCGTGGCTGCAGGTCCAGGTGAGGGACCTCCACTCTGTTCAGGATTGCCTTGGCCTCAGGACCCCCTCAGGATGGGCAGGTGTGAGGAGGGCAGGACATGAGAGCTGCAGGTGCTGCTCTGGTGTGGCTGCAGAAACGGGGGGGAAATTCAGCCGTGAGGGTCTCGCAACCAGAACTGTTGGGCAACTTGCCCCAGGGCTTGTGGCTTGGCAGAGCTACGGATGGCACAGGTTTTCCTTAGTTACCAACTGCTTCAAAGGAAAAAAAAAAAAAAAAAGTTTCTCAAAGAGGGGGTGGCATAGAGAGTTCAGGAATGTCATTTGGATTTACTTCAGTGTTCCTTTAGCACTTTCCCTGCCTGTGCTTCACACCAGAGAGGAGAAGCTCAGGCCTTCTGTGCCTGGGGAAGGAGGCCAGGCAGAGAAAACCTCCCACAGGCATTAAACTCACCCCACAACAGTATGGGACCCCTAACTTTCTAGGACATCATGTCTCAAAGCTTTGGACCAGAAAATTGACTCAGGATGAGATCTAGCAACATGCTTTATTAAACCATAGGAACAGAGACAAATTTCAGCACAAGATGTAAAAATCTTAAAGAAAATGATAATGCAAACAGACAACCCAGGGAAAACCTACTCCATCTGCCACTGTCATCTAATCAGCCTTTCAGGTGGTTTAACTCCTTGCTGATTACACCTGGAGAGGGAGCAGCTTGTTACACCAGGGTTGTCCTGCTAGCAAGCACAGAGTTTACTGTTACCAGACCCTTCCCTCTATGTGTGAGCTAATTGTACAAAGATTTTCCTTTAGATTCAGGATTGCTGGAAACCAATACAGAGATGGATATTTAGTGATTTATATTTGATTTATGGGCAGGTCTAGGGAGCAGGAAAAGAACATAATCCAGTGAGACAAATGAAGAAAAAACTCCAAAAAACTAAGCAGGATTTGTCTCATGCTTACCAGCCAATCTCCATATAACAAGCAGAGGAATTTCAGGTAATTAATTAAAGTCTTGGTGTGTTGCTGGATGGTGCTTGGGAAAGGCAAATTTGTGCTCAGTTTTCCTGAAGGCTAAATTTGTTTGGGAGCTCATTTATACCTGTCTTCAGGCTCTTTTTAGGGAAGTCTTTCAATATGTTGATAGTACAGGTATAACAGTCATCACCTATAGCAGTTTCTCATCTATTTTAAGAGCTTTATCTAAGTATGGGTTGCTGGATTTGACTCATAAGTTAGAGTACATCTGCACTAGCAAGCAGAGCCCAGTAAGAATAAATTTGTAGGTCACGGTAGCTGATGCTATGGACCTGATGTCCATGTTATATTTCAGGATTTTCTTTGAACCACTTGTAGCCTGGTCACACAGAGTGAGTGCCAATTAGTGGTTAGGTTTGTTCATGCAGGTAATTTAATCTGCAAAGTGTCCAGTCCTTCATGCAGAGTGCTCTGTGAAGTTAATTGTAGGGAATGGGAACAGCTGTGTTGCTTCAGAACTGTATGCCTGATCTTAAATAAAACTTTGGTGTTGAAAACATCCTTTGGGCATTGGTATATTTGAGTTTGCTTGTAACAACTCACTGAAAGAAAAATAGGGTATTTTTAGTACCCAGCCCCAAATGACAATTGCTGTTAGACATAAAGGCCTCCCTTGTATTTTCACAAGACTCAGCACCTTTAATGCTGGCCCTTGTCTTCCTCTTTAACCACTACACTGCTACATAGCATCTCCTCAATCCTTTTCTTCAAAACTAAATAAATAACAGTTTAAAAGGCCTGTTTCCTTTGAATAGGTTGAGATAAATATGGAAGTATTTTTAGGTGGGCACTGTCTGAGGGAGCCATGTCACCAACACTGAAATCAGCAATCATGCAATTGTAACTTGCAGAAGTATTGTGGAAGTAAACCTTGAGCTGCTGGAGTAGATGAACTGGGAGAAAGGGCTGGGGCAGAAATGGATTCAGCCAATACTCAGAGGAGGAACCACACTGAACAAATCCAGTCTTTTGGAAACCCTACATCCAGATTTTTCAAGACAGATCTGCTTTTAAATAAAGTTTTGACAGTCTTCTCTAACACAGTTCTCACCAAAATAAATTCGTTCCTGTATGGGAATTAATTGCAATACATTTCCTAATGTAGTCAGTATTAAAAATAACATGGGAAACCACAAGAGATTGGGCTACATTTTGAGATCTTTCCTTGTAACTTCTGCAGACAGAAAAGCTGCCATTTCCATTAAGATTGAGATTTCATTGCTGCTTTTAACCACAGAGTGATTACACTTCCCCCTGGCACACTGCATATTATTATGAACATTTTATATGAGTGTTCTGAATAGTCATCATTAATTCTTTTAGATTTCTAAGTGTTAGGCATCAAAGACTGACAATATAGACTGATGCTAAAAGATTTTTAAATCTGAGTTCTTGTAAATGACCACATTTTTGTCTAAGTAAAGTTCTGCCTAAGTTCTAAAAAACATCTTGAGAAGTCTATATTTATTATTACATTTCACCAAAGTTTGATTGATAATTATAGAAAGAAACATTCTCTGTTAACATAAGTTTTTTCAGAAACAGTTCAGTTTCATTTGAGAACAGTTCAATTCAGCAACAGGAATTTGAATTTAGAGTTTTTAGACACATTAAGCTTTTGCTATCATCTAAGCTAATTTAGAATTTTAGAGACTTCAGAAGTAAACTTGAATTTTTGTTCATCTTGTTCTTGGTGGCAGTTACCACATATCCTGGGTGATGGTTTCAGTGCTTGTGAGGGAAGCTGAGGCAGTAGTCTGGTGCCTTTCTGGGGGGCAGCTTTGCCAGACCTGCGTGTGAGCACGTCTTTGCATCTTACACTGTTCTGCTCCCCACAGAAAACTTTCAGTGATTACTAATCCCTGGGACCCATTGCACATCCATTGCACAGATACTGCTGCACACCAGCAAAGTCAAAAGCAGAACTTGGCACTAACACATACTCTGAGGCAAAATTCCCATTCATCGCAGTGGGAGGAGGGATTTCGTCTTTTTCTTCTTTCTGGGAGTCCATGGCACCTAAAATAAATCAGTATATTAGAAAGTGCTACAGAGAGCAGGTTGAGAGGGAGGATACATCCCTGAACAAACATCCTGAACGCTGAAGAAGGAAAAGCCAATCCAAAGATCCCAAAACCAATCTGGCTTCTTAAAATGGGCAGTAGGCTAGTGTGGATATATAACTTACTTCTGCAGTCCTTAGTGGCCTTTGATAATTTGCTTTTAGTTTGGCAGGCTGGTGAGATGCGAAAGTCCTCAAGTTGCAGCCATAAATAATGCAGACTAACAAAACGGGGACTGTACAAAGAGGACACTTTGGTTTCCAAAATTGTTTTTTAAAACTCTGCAATGCTGCATATGGTCTGAGTGCTAGGCAGGGAGCACAGCCCAGGACTGAGGGTGGCTCTGAGCTTAGTGCAGGTTGGATGATACAGCTTTTCTCACAGCTCTGGTTTCTGCAACAGGGAGAAAGATACAGCGCCTCTAGAAGCAATGGACAAGCACCAGGAATTTCATTTTTTGGGGGGCATTTTCTGTCTCCACCGCAGGGTGATCCCAGGGCTCCACTTGAATCCGATTCATTCACTTCTTTCAGATGAGTATTGAACACTGTCAGCTGGAGCTCCTTCACTGAACAACCACATTTCCTTAGTACTCCCACTATCATCCATCAGGAATTTCTGGAATCAGAGAATTGCTTATGTCACTGCATATGCTTTTCCCGTATGTTTGGTGTTTTGGTTTGGTTTGGTTTTTTTGATTTTTTTCTAATGCTGGGAAAGAACAATCAAACGATAATCAATTTTGGGGTAAACCTTTCAGTCTCTTATATGATGCAAACAGGTTTCAAATAATTGAGCATTAGGATAGTAAATAATTCTAATTGGAGTTTTAAAATAATCTGGGAAAATTTGCCCAAAAGGCCAAAAAAACCCCCAAAAGCCAACAAGGAAGCCATTAATACTGTCCAGTCACTTTTTCTGTTGCTACAGTGGTGTCCATTTCAAGCACTCCAAGTACATGACTCAGACTGCAAAGCCCAAGGCTTTCATTAAAATAACAGTATTTGCAACATATGAAATGTTACTGTAAGGGAAAGAGAGTCACTTCTTCTAATCTTTTTATCCTAGTTAAAATTCAATAGTTGTCTGTTGAATTTTATTCACCAGTGTATTGTCATTATTGAGTTCGTTTAAAGAGCATTTATTTTCCTAATATACCTATACCCATGCATGGATAAACATGGAAAGGAATTATAATTTCTGCAGCATCTACTGCTCAGTCTGATCTTGCTACCTGTACTAGCATGTGTTTGTCCAGGTACAGACACAACTTGTGCATACAAGTACAATTGTAACCCTGCTGGTGTGTTCAGTGGGACAAAGGAAGGAGAAAACCACAGTGTAGCAAATACTTAAGTTGCTCCTTAAATTTTATGTTTGAATTTGTGCCGTTCAGGAATAGATATCTTCTTGATTTTCCAGTTTTCCAGTGTATGCAGTAGGAAACAAAAGCAGAAATGAAAGGAAGATGCTCTTAAAAAGGCTCCAGCTACAAGCAAATGTTTTTATCCATCCCTGGGCCTCCACCAAACATCGGAGCCATTGCAGAGGTAGAGAGTTACTGTGTCAGGGTGGGCCAGAATATGTCTTCAGGTTAGCCCACAGGAATAACAGGCAATGCAACTTTACAGAAGTTAGATGCTCAATTCCAACCTTGCTCAGAGGATTTTATGTCAGCATAACTCTGTAGACTTCACTACAATTTTTTGTGCCTGTACCAACATGAAACTGAGCCCAGCAGTATATGTCCATGTCACTGGGATTTAAAGTTGAGACCTTCCTTCAACCTCACACAATGGAGAAAATCCTGTTTTCTCTTTTCTTCTTTTTATTTCAGAGGGAACAATAATATTCCATTGTTACAGGACTGCAATGCAAAGAATGATAGATGTAATCAAAGGGTCTTTTATCTTCTTTTTTTTTCCTTTATTAGAAAAGTCAGCAGTTCTGCAGCACTGATTCCTGAAGGTGGATAGCACTACTGTGTTACTACAGCAACAGACAGCACTGACAGGACCAAGTTATAGATGAACTGGGTCCTTTTGCAACCAAAATGGTGGCAATAAATCTGCTGCAGGTAAAGTTGGTGGGATGAAAAGGTTAACAGGATAAACACAATATAGGAAAGTACCTTATTTTACAAAGAATCTTCTGCAGTGTTTTACAACTCCTTAAGTCAAAACAGGTGGCAGAAATCAAATCAGTCCTTTTGTTTTGCACTGTTCCACAAAGGGTTGTCCCGTCTCTTGTTTAGGGACTGAGGCAGATCTCTGAGCAGGTAACTATTGTCACAGTAACAGAAAGGGATATGTCTAAGGGAAGGACAGGAATTTCCAAATAAAAGTTCATGTAAACTCCCTCATCTTGGATCAGCTGCTTCCTGCCAAATCAGACTGCTCTGCTTGGTTCTCCACCTCCTTTGAGGATATATAAAACAGACACAGAGGGGAAAGAGGGCAATCTCACCTTCCTTTTTGCTCCCTGCCCTTCATTCCTCTTCCTCCATGAAAGACACAAGATCTCTATTCCTGCTAAAGCACCTTCACAATAAATATTAAATTTGTTCCAAACCCTGAGCCCATATAGACACCTTAATGCAGTCCAGCTTTCAAAAGCACCCAGTGGTGTGGGCCATTATGATCTGGGCTCTTTAGGAAGGCTGACTGAAAGTTCTATGTACTAGTACCCAGTCCCTGGTAGTGTTTATGATGAAGAAATACTTCAAAATTTGTGCCAACACGTTTACTAGCAGAGAAGCTGCTTAGACTGGGCAAAACTTGCTTGTAGCAAAAGAGGTTAGTAAGAAATGAGGGCTAAAATAACGAGCACAAAGCATTATGTCAGTGTAACTGTATCTAATTTAGCTCCAATTGCTGATACTGGGGCTTCTTCTCTTCTGCCTGCTTCTGTACAGGGTGAGAAAGGAGCATACCCGGGAACAATCCTGCTGTCAGTGACAGCTCCACATTGGCTTTGCCTCATCAAAAGCAAGATGAAAGCCAGCAGAGTGGCTCTGAAGAGCTAAATTACTGAAGAACAATGGCAGTCTGTGTTGAAGTAGGGCCATAGGATTGAATTGCAGGAGCTCTTTAAAGCTACTAACTGAGCCACTCTATCTGCATGTGCGTGTGCTTGGAGATTGCCTCAAGACCTCTGTGTCTTAGGCAGTAATGAATGAGGTTGAGGGTCGTGCATTTTGCCTTGACTTTGAGGGGGGAAAAAACTCAACCTGCGATGGAGAATGATGTCAGCTGAGGAGATTGGTGGTAACTTGTTAAGCCTTTCTCACTCATCTGTGTTAAATGTCCTGCCTGTGCCCATAGCTGCAGCTAACTGGACTTTCAGGCAGACCGAAAAATAAATGCAGAGACTGAGGAAAAAAAGTAGCCAGCTCTCCAAATGCACTTGGCTACTCAAAAACATGCCTGGAAAAAAATGCTCAATTAAGAGAGACACCTAAATAATTCACCAACTTTGTAAAATTTTACACTCTCTGTCATTGATTTCTAGCTCTGGTATATTTGTCATTATATGGCATGTTATTGAATTACTGACTCTTGCCAAACTGAAACAAACTGGTCAATTCTTTATGTTCCTAAGAGCAAGGGATAAACAGAAAGAGGCTGATCTCTCCATTATCCCAGTTCAACCCTGGTTTTTTTTGTTCTTTCAAACTGTTGTGTGCTATTCAATTGAATATTCAGGTGTTGAATACCTCCAGCTTTCATTTAGGTGTCAAAGGACTGACCAAGTTAAACCTCTTCATAATATAAGGTCCTTAAAAACATGGAGATAAAAACAGTGATTCTTGGAAAGTAGAATAGGATTCACTTCACAGAAATTCACTGTATATTTAACTATCTCCATGATAAAAGTTTAATCTAGATAATTCTATAGTTATCTGATAAAAATAAGCCCTTTCAGAGGGTAATATATAAATCATTTTAGAGATTTGTGTGAAAAAACCATAACTTATGCTCTCCACCTCCTCTTGAGAGTCTAGACAGCTCACATTACAGGGTTTTTTCTTTCTTTGAATTAAAAAGCTTTGCTTAAATTGTGGTGAGACTTTGCATATATTCATCGTTTTCCATCTGGAAAGTCTTCCATTATTAATACATAACCCAAGCTCAAGTAGAAAAATACATTTTCTTCTATTTTATGTGAGGCACAGAGGCTTTCTTGAAGATGCATTCATCAAAGGGGCATTCCCTTAATGAAATGCCAGTCCTGTGAATATCCCCAGCTCCCTCATCACCCTGTGTGACCAGAGTGTGCTTCACTGGAGGGCACTGCCTGATTTAATGGAGGCCCTAGAGCCTCTCTCTGCCCTGGTTCTGGTGTCTCCCCCTCATTCCCAGGTTCCTGGGCCCTTGCTGATCCTCCTGCTCTCCCACTGTCCATCCTCATTCACAGTACTTCATCAGAGAGCTCTTGGTACTGACTGAGGTTGGAGGTGCTGCTGTCAGTGCCCAAAGAAACCAGTCACCAGCTATGGAAAAAGAGTCCAGAGCTCAGAAAAAGTGTCCACACTGTGTCACCGTGTTCTGGTTGAAAAAAGGCTTTTGCAGAGCTGGTCATCACATGCAAATTTCCTGAGCTTTAATCTTAATTAATAAATCTTTCCCAATTAATGATCTGATGTACAGAACAATGGCTAGTCTTCTGGACAGTAGAGAGACAATAAAAAAGCAAGCCTATTTGTCTATGTCTTGTGCATGGGAACTGTGAACACACATGAAGCCTTGTAATACCAGGATTTATTTAAATTGGGAAGTTCATCAGATCTTGATCAGAACAAATATAATTTCATTCACTGAGAAATATCAGTTGAGTGCATCCCAGTGATGCTGATCTGATTATGGCAGCATCTGGATTAAACATTCTGATCTTGAAGATTTAGAATGTTAGAGATTGGGGAAAAAAGCAGAGACAAGACACAATGCAGAGTGCTGGATAGCTTTTTGTATTCTCTTCCTCCCTTTTTTAAAACTTACTCCCTTCTGAACTTGAAATATTAAAGACTCCAAGCTGTTCTGCATAACAGGAAACCTGCAGACACAAAACAATGTCGATATGCTTATGTCAGTTATACCTTGCTCCATTTATTAAAATACTGTTTTAAGCATATGTAGTTTAAATGTACCTTTCATTATTTAGGGGATTTTTGTTCTAAGCATTCCTGTAATATAGAGCAACCTTGTGTTTTTCTGTGCTATAAATACCTCATTCATGTCTTCACATTATCTATTACTGTTTATCTCTTAAAGAGGGAAAATGGAACAGTTCTAGTGAAACATACAGTTGCAGGGTAAATAAACATTTATTGTACATATCTTCCTCAAACTTTATGAGCTGCTTCAATGTAATTAGTATATAAGCTAATTGTCAAGGTCTTGGTTCAAAAAAAAATAAGCTTGACAGTTGCAAATAGCTCTTTTCAGAGAAGGATGAGAGTTATAATTTTCTACAACCCCTTCCAATAATAAAGTAGGCTATGAAGAAAAGTGTATCCAGCATTTACTGGTAGGATAAGATGATTAGTAACATCCTTTAAACTTCCAGCCATAAAACACCAAATGGGATAAGTAAATTCACACACTACTTCACAGAGAAGAAAGGGCTTAGGTCTCCCCTCCTAAATACAGATCATATAGATCTAGCTTTGATTTCACTCTGCTGTAGAGCACCAGATTATCTTTCTAAGGCAGCTNGCTTAGGTCTCCCCTCCTAAATACAGATCATATAGATCTAGCTTTGATTTCACTCTGCTGTAGAGCACCAGATTATCTTTCTAAGGCAGCTCATACTTGTGTCCCTCACCACCCCTACCCTGTCTGGCCATTTCAAACTCATTTGCCATTCCTGGATCCCCAAAAACCAGAGTCATCTCCTGTGGTGCCCTGGCCACCTTGACCTTTCCTGCCTTGGTATCCCCTCCTGCATCTGCTCCTGTCCCAGTGCCCAGCAAGCACCACCCTGTTGTCCCCTGATCTCCTGAAACTTCTGACATACAGGAACTGCAGTGAAACCACTGAGTGATGGTGCTTCCCAAAAATATCCACCCGAAGACTCCTAGAGATTTGACTCTTTCCTTACTCCAGAGAGTGTATCTGATTCAGCTGATGAAAAAATGAGCTCACTGAATTTTGAAACCAATTTTGGCTCCAGTTCTCTTTTCAGCTTCTCGTCTCTTGACTGATTGATTGATTGAGTCATCATTAACAGCCTGAACCTTTGAATGAAACCAGTGGGAGTCTTACCACTTTTACCAGCAAGAACAGGCTGCTGCACAAGTTTCCCACATGAAAGTACAATTCACTAACATATTAAAAAAAAAAATCCAAAAGACTGAGATCACAGCTCATAAGTCAGTTTAGTATAGAAATCTTTCACTGAGGCAACCGTTTGAGTACAATAAAAGAAATCTGTGGATGGTCTTTCTGTTTGTTTTATGCCCTGATTTTAGCTCGTATGACTTCATCTTTTTTGCTCAATAAGGTGTGTGTGAACAGAGGCCGGGTACTTTTGGTATGCCTTGAGAACTACCTCGTTCTCCCATTTTTTTCTTCTCTCTTTTCTCATCCTTGTCACCACCTCATGAGGCACCATCTTCCTTGGGACCACTGAGGATAGGACATCTCACAGGGAGCCATCAGCACTCTGATTTCATTGCCAGTCTGTGGGATGTGTTGTGTGGCAGCAAACATTGGGTCGTTTTCAGAATCCTTGAAAATATAACCTGAACCTGTCACCTAGCAGATAAAGGACCTACCACCAGGTTACTGAGGCAGGCTAACCAGCCTTATATCTGTTTTAAGCCCCCAAAATCCCAGGCTAGTTTTGAACATAGAAGCAGACTTTTACAAAAGTCTTTTGGAGTATCCTTGATCTCATCTGTTATACTTCAGTGACCATCGTCATTTCTTGGTCATAATGTCAAGGAAAGATATAATTAGATTTATATTTATGTGCTTTGTGCAATATAGAGGGTTATTTTCTGTTTATGCTATTACTGCTTTGAGAGTACAAACAAAACTGATGAGCACATTATTATACCTTTATGAGGGCAAGTTATTCAATGCATGAACGCTGGTGACACTCTCAGTACTGTGCTCACGATGCTTATTCTGATCAGAATGATTTAAATAATACATGAACTCATGCATATACATATTGCAGCTCATCTCTTTCATTAGGCGCCTTGCTAAATTCTCTCAGCTAGTTCTCCCGAGCACTCACACGTTTTCAGGGTGAAAGTCCTTTTATTTGTCGCAGACAGGTTGCAAAATCTTGCTGAGATATCATTTTAAATTTGTTTGGCTGTGCAACCTAGTTTAACAAGGGCATATTGCAGCCTTTGCTTTTCCTATTCTTCCTGGGGGAAAGCAAAAAGGAAAAAAAGGAAAAAAAAAGAAAAAAAAAAAAGAGAGCTTATGTGAAGTGTTTTAATGTGTGAAGAAAAAACATATGAAAATATGAAAGGAGAAGTGGAAAATTGGATTTGGTAATTAAGATTTTGTGTTGGGACCACGCTGCTCCCAGTTCAGTCCCCCAGAGTTTCTCTATGACCTTGGGCAAGTCATGCTAATCTTACCAAGTCTCTGTAAAGTGGGGTAACAATTCCTTCTTTTCTTTCTCCTATGTCTTATCTGTTTCACTCAGGTACAGATTCTCTTTCAGTGTCTTTACATCCATGGCTCTAGACATATTCAGGAATTTTTATACAAACCAGTTTTTATACAAGCCAAGGAAAGTACTTTCAATTTTATATACTCGGTGCTCCAATTCAAGATAATAATTTTTAACAAATATACTGAAGAATGTATATTTAGAAAGAAAGCACCTGCTTCCAGTGATTTTGGGTAGAAAAGTAAGATTCTGTGTTGAGAGCATGATGGCATCTGTGCATTAAATGGAGCTGGCCCAGAGGAAAGAATCCATCTCTTACATTTGCTCTAGCTCTGTTTCTCAGGAGAGCACCCGTCCTCAGTGTCTGCAGTGCTTCCACACTGACCTTAAGTGCATGGCTTTGCACTGGAATGGCTGTGAGAATTTCTCTGTCCTTCCTGCCATCCACTGCCTGCTCTTTCTGCTGAGATCAAATGCAAGTGTCTGAAACAAACCAAACACTGCCCCCCACCCCAGCCAAATCAAATTACTATAATTAAATAGAATTCTAAACCATGAATCACATACCAAGACCTAACAAGCCAGGACTCTGGGGCCTTCTAATGGGGTACTGCTGCGCATCACCTGGTGTGAGTGCCCAGCTTCTCCAGTTCAAGGTGGTCCAGGCTCATCACTTGCACAGATGCTGCTCTGATCTCAAAAGTCCTCCGGGGTCTGCAGCTGCAGACGTGGGGGTCGTTCACAGAAAGGTAAAACAAAGCTGGGCTGTTTCTCTGCATTTTGCAATAACCAGCCTGTGCTGCTACTCCTCATCCACAGGGAGGACAGCGCAGGGCACAACACGGGCCTGTGTCCGTGGAAGTGTCCCTGGTTCATTAGCTCTGATTGCTACATGGGACACACCCATCCCCACCTAGTCCTGGCACCATCCACCACGCCAGAGTGGCTGCAATCACTAATCCCTCTGCTCTGAAGAGAGGTGGATGGACCAGCTCACCTGCGTTGCTCATCATTTTTTCAGTGTCTTTTTTGCAGTGGTTCTGTGTCATAAGCCATGCTTTTCTTCAAGAATTTGCTGCTTCAAAGCTGCAGTGGCTTGAGCAAAACAGGGATTAATCCTGTAACTAAGGAATTTCCTATCTCTTTGCTGTCACTGGTCACCCTATTGGAAATTCTACAAAATCTGAAGGAAAAGGTTTAAACAGATCTACCTTGCAGTTTCTTTGCCAAATCCATGAGGTTTTCATGTCCTTAAGGGCACCTCTGCACTGAGACTTGGTTAGAAAAAATTCTGTATCCATTCTGTGCTCTGGATCCTGTTACACTGACGTAGACCAGGAATAAAATGCAATCCTGCAATCCCTTGTATCCAGAGGGTTTGTGAACCAGTGAATGCCTTAGGGCTCTGCTTGATGCCCAAAATGACCCAATGTCTGGCCACTTGCAGGGTTCAGTGAGTTCAGAAGGGCTCTAGACCAGGAAATGTTTCCTTGGGTGATTATTTTTTTCTTTTTAATCATGTGTGTTGTCCTGGTGAGGTTCACACAATTATTTACCTGCATGTTAAAGCACTCCAAAGAGCTTTCACAAAAGAGTTTCCTATTTCTAGAAAGAGTAAAGGAGCTGGAGAGGAAACATGAGGAGTTTGCCTGGCATTGTTATGCTTAGCACAGGGAGGCTGCGCTAGCTGTGAGGATTTCAGAGCGGTTTCTGTTCAGGACAACCTGGCAGGGAGAGAGACAAAACTGATCAAAGAAAAAACCAGGCAGCTCTTTGTATGGAGCTTCCCCTTCTTATCCTTGTTGGCTGTGGGTCTGCTTGTGCCACTATTGAAGCCGATAGCAAGTGGCAAAAGACCATAAACAAGAGTATCTCATATCTTTTTATCTTTGTAACTAATTACAAAGACTCTGAGGTAGATGATCACCCTGGGCTATTTTCTAGCTACCTTCCTACCCTGCCTTTCTGTGCAGGTAATGTTCAGGAAGATTGTAATGTAACAGAGGCTCTGCCATCCAGTCTGTAGTTGCTTCATGTCATCCTCTTCAGGCTTTTTATGTTATAAACATTTCTTTCTAATACCTCAAATAGAAATACTCTAGTAATTATAGCAGCAATTTCCTTCCTTAGCTTTACTGTTTCTTCTCTCCTGTGCAGATTATTTCATTTAAGCTGATATCCTGAGCAATTACAGTACAACATCGTTTGAGACGTAATCACCTCTGGCTAACCTCTTCAGGATCCTTTGGATATAAATGTGTTGCTGTCTAAGCATCCCAGTGAAAACATTTCAGTGAGAAAAAAAAACAATTTGAAACCTAGTATTTCCCAGAAAACTTGGTCAGGAACAGAGCAGAGCAAGTGTTCCCTGTTAGGGGGAGGGAATGAATATCAGAAGAAGATATTGCATTGATTCTATGGTCAGAAAGAATAACTGTGATCATCTATTCCCATCGCCTGCAAAACACAGGCCAAGAACTTGGCTGCAGCCAGCACTACTGGCTGTAATGAGCCACATCCAAAACCCTGTGCAGTCACTGGGAAAAATGCTATTGGCTTCAGTGAGAGCTTTGGATGATGATCAGTGTGAGCAGAAGCCCAGCAGTGCAGCACAGCTGTGGGGAAATCCCTGGAATCTACTGAGCAGTGATCATTTGCCAGTAAATAGGGAGCACCAGTGGCTTCCTGGAGGCAGGACATTGCCTCTTCCAGAATTTCTTCCCTGTCTCTGTGGCTGTTCTCGCAGGGATGGGAAGGAAACCAAGGGGAAATGGCCAGGGAAGAATCACTTTTTCCTGTCTTCCTGCTCTATCCGGAGCCACTGCCTCTGGGGCTACTCTCAGCAGCAGTTCCTGTCTCTGCTGAACACCTGCACAGAGTAACTTTTCTGTTCCCTGTCATGGTGATATAACAAAGACAGCTGGAGTCTGGTGTTCTCATCTAATGTTTTCATCACAAAAAAAAAAAAAAACCAACAAGAAGAAAAAAAAAAAAAAAAAAATTTTTTGGTTTCCAAATATCTTAACAAAAGTTGAGAAATTCAGAAGTGTTTGTGTGTGGGTGTAGGTCATTTGCCAAAAAAAAAAAATCAACAGCAACAAATTGCTCTATCAGGAATGTATTAGATCTATCTGGCTAGTCTTGAGGAAAAATGCAAACAATCTAAAATAAAAAAGTACTCAGAAGTGCTCCTCTGGGGCTCCTTTGGGTCTTCAAAGCACAGTAACTCAGAAATACTGCATTTTGTGACAAAATTGCAGTTTGCATTATAACAGTGGCAAAACTCAGCATAAATGTATAATCAATGTTTCCCACTCCTAAAAAAAAAAATAAAAAGCAGAATCAGATTCTGAAGGAGATGGTACAACAGGATAATTCCCACTGGTGATGTAAAACCTCTCTATTCCACAGTTACGACTGCTCTGGTGCTCTGGTGTGCATGCTCCCAACACTACTCTTTGCAGAAGCAGTGAAGTTGAGCAGAAGCCTGCAAGATTTGGTATTTTGCATAAAAATATTCATTTTCAGACCGCAGTTTAATTCCTTCCCAGGTGGCTAATAACTAAAAAGTGCTGGTTTGGGTGATATAGAGGCCACTGAGTCCTGCTGCTGTCCCTGATGAACAACTCACCCAGCCAGGCTGCCAGCTGAGCTCTTCAGCCGAGGCAGCAGCTGTTGCAGTGGTCACTGAGAGGCACAAGCTCTCACTTAGAGGATGCTCCCTCACAAGAACATCCTCCCTGCACTGGTCTGGAGCTATGACAAGGCTCCCTTACAAAGAAGCTAAATAAGAGCCTCTTCTCTCCCTTCCCCTCCAGTCTCCTCACAGATAAGTGAGGAATATTTAAGAATACTTTCCCCACCCCCCCCTTTCAATTTATGTACTTTTGCTGTAAGAATATCAAGCAAGTTGACCAAGGCAGAATTTAAAGTCTGAACTTCTATTGATGAAATTACCTCAAGGACACTAACATCTGAAAATTTCCCATTCCTGGGCAGCAGGACAGCCTGAATACAAGTGTCTATTACCAATTTAAATGCCTTCAGCACCCTGACTTCCAGATGTCTCTTTTTTTCCAGGCTAAGGAGGATGGACCAGATCAGGCTACATATTAAATCCGCTTCTTCTTAGAAATACAGCTTATCCACAACTGCTTGTTCCACTTGACATGCAGCCTCTTGCAGCAGCAAGAGAAAAGACTGGACAGCCCTTTTCGGGCAGAAGGAGCGCCTTCTGCTCTTAGAAGCAGCTTTGTGAGCTCTCATTGGCATTTGGCGGCAGGTTTACTTCTTTCTGATGAGTTTTGAACAAACATCAGCATGAGGTTATTAGCAGCATCCCTATTATGTTTCTAATAGTCTTGTTAACATGCAGGAAATCAATGCCAGAAAATGTTAAGGAGTGTACAGAGGAAAGTTAGTGCAGCATGCTTGGAGGCCCATCCAGATTTTGTCAACAATCAATGCTCTTCTCCAGAGAACAAGTTTTTTGTTTGTCCTGGGCAAGAGCGAGACAATAATTGATACTGCTTGAGCTCTTTGCCTCTTTTTCCATTAGCTGTGGTCAAGATGTCCCAGCAACAGGGACCTTAGAGTATTATCTTAGGAGTAGCATTACAGTATGAAAGTGAAGAACTAAAGGTGTTTAAGAGAATTACTGGAGATCCAATGGTAAAAAAGTCCCAATAGAAAATGAATTACCATCACATTTAAGAAATTTTTGACCCTTGCTATATTGCAGGCTCCCTCTAAGACTCCTCATCCACTCATTTCAGTTCTGTTCCCATGCTGTTAAATGGATCCTTGTTCTCTGCAACACAGAACTATTGCAAGGTACTCAGGTTTTAAGGAGCTGAATGCCACTCAAGGATATTAGCAGAGTTTACTCCTCTAGTCTGCATCCTTGTTTCTTTGGACTCACTGACAAAGGGCCTCTCCCATTTTACTTTGACATGGAAGATTCAGAAAGCCTCTCTAGCCTCTGGGAGGGAAAAGTCCTCCTGCTTTATCCCTGGGCGTTGAGGCAGTGACACGTCCAACACTGAGCAGTAGAGTCCTTACAAATGTGCACTCAGCACAGAAATACTAAGTACCACTTCTCCCAACATTGCTATTCAGAAAGCATTCATGAGGCAGGTGCCTGCATTTTCTGAGTATATAAGGGACTCTGAAATACCTTGTAGCAACACTGCAACCCCCCTGTTATCTGTAACCCCCACTGTTAGCACTAAAAGTGGTAGAACTGAGGGAGGACAAAGCACAGGCACAGGTGTAGTGAGTGCACTGCTGGGTTTGTTGCTCCTCTCCTGTTTTCCTTGCCCCACTTCTGTCTCATGGAACAATCACTTCATCTTTTATGCTGAAGAAAAGGAAATACAACACTGTTGATCAGCGCTGCTTCTGCAGTTGCCATAAAATGAAATGAGATCCAATGTACTCAGCTGTTACCTGAGCAAGTCAGACTTACTGACCTTCACTGTGACTATTAATGTGCAAAACCCTCTGTCTTCCTGCTGTGAAAGCTGTTTCTCGTTTCTGAAGTGAGAACAAGGAAAGGAAAAAGGACAGAATTTTACACGTGATGCTCCTATCTCCTTTTTTTTAACTAATAGTGAGTATTTTACCTCAGTCACAGACATCACCTAATTCGTGTCCCCATAGGAAAAAAAAAGAAAGCCTTGCTGTTTGCACTTGCAGTCCTAGTGTCCAAATAACTTCTCGCAGGCACTAAAAATACCTCTGTATTTTCCTTCAGTCATAACCAGTGTTTCTCTAACAACTACGGATCCTTCACGCTTTATCAGCCTGCCAGGTGGGATCTGCCCCGTGCTCACAGGGAACAGACCGTTCTGTGGCAAAGCCTGCAGTGGGATGAGCAGCATTTGGGCTGGTGGGTGAAGCCGCCTGAATGGAGGCACAGCTCGCTACCCAACGCCGTCGTTCTCTCAGGGAGATGTTAATGAGGCTTGCTCACCATTCCATGAAAATTTCATTTGCTGCACGCAGGGCTCCCTGACAGAAGGAGCTCTGGTGAATCTCGCAGAGGTGGTTTAAGCCATTACAGCCTCCTGCTATGTGCTCCCTCTGTCCACGAGGGTTCTCATCCTCGGAGATGTGGTAGCTGAATAAAAGAGGGGCATGAACCTTGCTTGCAGTAGCTCCAGGCCTAATGTGTTCCATTATAATGTCAATGAAGGTGACATGCACAAGGAGAGGGTCACACCATGATCACACACTGACTGTGCCACGGTGCTCCAAGTCAAAGGGGAGAGAAAGGGGGTCCCCTTCCCTGAGACATAAATGAAAATTGCTGCTGAGTCACAATAAAACCCAGAAACCGAATTATTGGTTTTGAAAGTATTATTACTTTTAACAGTGTGCTCTTGTATGTGTCAAGGGAGACTCTGATAAAACAGAAAGGCTCACAGATCCACAAATCCTCAATAAACTCCAAGGGTAATATTTTAAAAATTTCCTTGAGGACTCCACTGAATGAACTCCACTTCGTTGTCGAAATCAGCTTGAGTGGCTCAGGCACCTCAGAACACCTCACCTTGGAACAGTCATCAAAATCAGAAGAGTCTGGAAATCAAAAAGAACAGCAGAACCACAAACAATTATCTTGGGTCTTTCATTAACTGCTGAGTTAAGAACAATTAGGGCTTTATCCTCTGCAGTGCATGATCCATCACAGACAGCTGTGTTAACTGTACCTGCCCAGTGCAAGCATTTCAGCTGCTGCCCAGGCTAATGTATGTGAGCACATCCAGACTTTTAAGCCCAGACTTGCTGCTGTGGCTTAGATGTTTAAAGCTGACTGGGTGCCTAAGATCTGGCTGAGAGCCTATTACTGACTCTGGAGCTCCTGCAGAGGCTGTAGCTGGGTGGTCCAAGTCAAACGTGGGTGGCTCATGAGGACCAGCATCCTGTGCAGCTGTCCCTGCTAGGCAGGAGAAGTCTGCCAGGAAAGAGGGCTGAGAGCAGGAAACACTCCAGCTGTCTGATCCACATCTGTCACATGACATCTGGGCTCAGCTGGATGAACAGAGGTGACATCTTCAGGGACAGATGATAAGATTACTACCTGTAGTTTTATCCACGAGACACCTGAACACCTGGGGAACAGCTCCTGAGCCACTGCAGTTTGCAATGCTTCAAGAAAATCAAAGTCAGTGACAGTCTCTGATAGATCATGTGATTGGAAGAGCTAATTGGTATCCAGTGGGGTTAATCACACCTAAACTCCAATAAGATGGCTCTCTTGGGCACTAGTAGCAGTGAAGCTGTGAGCTGTGTTCCTCGCAGCACAAGGCTGCCTGCACGTCTACCTAGCCATAAATGTAGTTATCTCCCCAGAAGTGAAATGGAAGTGTCATTTAAGCTCCAACCAATTCCTTACAGAATTATGCCAAAAGTTATGTGTCAAGTTTATAAAATCAAATTAAAAGCATCCATATTGTGCTTTGTTCCTGCTTAACTATGTTGGTAACTGCTCTGGGAAAGTGGTGCAGTGTTGAATATCTTTCTGTAGTAATTACAATTGGATATGAAAATGAGTTACAAAACAGGGAAGTGCTTTTATCCTGATTTCACAGATGGAGAGCTGAAACACTAAAGGCCAAATCTAATAAAGAATTACAGTGCTGCAGAACCTACCTTGCAGTCATCTGGTGCCCATATGGGATGCTGAGCACTGTTAGACACCTAGTCCCCATTAAGAGGAGCCTCTGTTTATAGGACAGGCTCATCTCTCTAAATGGGAGCCAAAATAATCAACTGAGAAAGAATCTTACACACAATTTCCAAAATAATTTTGTCACAATGATGCACCTTCTTCACTCCCTCTGGACAGAGACTGTTCAGATGCTCCTGTGAGATGGCAGGCATGTCTTAATCCCTTTAAGCAGGTGCAGGAACTGGACCTGGGAAGTTGGGACCTTCAATGACTGCTATTTTGGTGCCTCTCCAAGTCTGATAACAAGGAATGTGAATTGTTTGCATGTAAACTTTTTCCAGATTCCTGTTCTGCCTCCTCCTCTCTGTAGTTGCCTATGTCCCATTTTGGATCTGACCTAGAGTAGCTTATTTAGGTACCTGGGCAGAATCTGTGGCAGAGCAGAGCTGAACCCAGCCTCCAAAGTCACGATATATCTTTGGATCTGTCTTAAAAATCTGATTTAAATGAAGCTTTAGTTTTACTCACTACTTGCCCAAGCAGAGCTTCTCTTGATTTAAACTGATGGTCAAATATTAATTGGAGATCTAGAGACAGAAAAACAGACTAATTATTCCCCAAAAGACAAAACCAAAAGTACATTAAGTGAAATCTTTCCACAGAAGATGCTTTAGTTGTCTTTCTCATCTCGTGCCACAAATACAACGATGGCAGCTCCCAGCAGTCAGACGCACACAATAACAGCTGCCACTTTTACTGGCTGATAAAAGCAGCATCAACACCTCAAGAGAGATAGTATTTAGCTGGGGAAACCTCTGAAATAAAAAAACCTGCAGGACATTGCAAAACAGGTGGACACCCTCTGAGCCTCATGTAGTTGTTCTCCCCTCACTGAGACCGTGCCCAGCCCACCACTGGGTAAAATATTCCTGGCTGTATGCACGATATCAACATCACAAAGGTCTTGGAGACAAATACTGCTTGAAACCACAATCCTTAGGGCTTTCCAGAAGGGGGAATGATTAAACCAGATGGGGAGAATTTAGCCACAGCAGGCCAGATTCTCAGCTAATGTAAATCAGCTTCACGCTGCAGATGATTTGCAGCAGCTGGAACCTGCAGCTTCAAAGGATCAAGTTGCAGTCTCCTGAGCAATTGAGTCTGCATAGATTTTTGCCAGTAAAATTAACAAGACCAATGTGTGTTGTGGGGGAGAACTAATCCTTAAATTATCAGGAATTGCTGAGACTTAAATAGTAATTTCTCTAGTTAGACACTCACCAGGTTTTTCTCTTAGTTTCTCAGACCTTTTTTCCCTGAACCTCACAATATAATCAATACTGAAATAACACATCTGAATGGCCTTGGATGGTAGCAAGCCATAAACGCTTCTGAAAGCTGTTAAAATTAAAATGTCCCTTTCTAAGTGGAAGGAGTTTTTAAGGACAAGACAGCAGCTGCTTTAAAATGTCTGTGAATTCTTTTCTTCTTGCAATTAGTAGCAAACAATAAAGGCCTCTTTTTGGAGCACGGATGGCAGTTCCTTGGCTTTGGCAGCTTTTGTCTTTTCTAAATGATAATAACTGTGTGTGTTTGTTTCTGCTTAGGAAGGAACGTGTACCCCTGTAAAGCACGCTGATTCCACATGCTAGCTGTAGGCACCTTCTTCTGAGAAACTGTTTCAAGCCTGGGCCTCTGTAATTAGTATTTTTTAGTGATACATAATATAAACCTAATAGTGCTGTTATGCCTAGCTTACCCGAAATTGGTAAGCAGTGAAATCTCTTACTTGCCCAGCTGTTCAGCAGTTGTCTCTCAGTCCCACATGCCCTGCAGAGCTTTGTGCTTCTACCGGCAATAAGAATTTGCTTTGTGTAAGTGAAGTAGAGGCACAGAGGAAAGGTTTGTTTGGCTGCTTGCAATCGTTTGTTGCTGGCTATATGGTTTCAGGTGGCTCTGAATGGAAAATCTCCAGTGAACTGGCTTGTATCTCCCTTTTGCTGGGGATAACAGGGCATTAGATGGCAACTTAGGAAGCTGCAGTGTGTTCCAAGCTGTGCACAGACCCCTGTTTACCTGATAAGGTTTACAGCCAAAATCCTTTTCTTACTCAGCGTCTGCTTCAACAAGCTCAGCTCTGAGCTGCAGCTGATGGGTGTTTGTAATCTGCAAAGTCCTGAGCTGGGAAACTGTGCTCAGGAACACCTGATTGGTTTCAAATGTGCCTGTTCATGCCTGGGCTAGGAGTCCTTTTCTGAGGAACCTGTAGCTGGTTTTGCTCTTTGGGAATAGTGTCCACCTTCTAGAGATGGTGGGATGCTTTCAGGAAGGTAAGGCCAGACTTTCCAATCTGAGTTTTTGTTGCCCATAGAGTTTTCTTTGTTGGGAGTCTTGTGCTTTGGAAGTGAGATTGTTGAAACTGGAGAGGTTTTCAGCTGGTCTCTTGAAATGCGTTTCACATAAAAAATGGAGAGGGGCTCTAGCTTCTCCTTTTAGCATTTCTACTTCTTTAGAAAGTGGGGTCAAGAGGAATTTCTGCCTCAGAACTTGGCTGCTGAAGGCTGTTTGCAGGGTTTGCTTGGAAGATCCTCCTCTGTTTTTGGCATCTTAGAAGAGGATGGCAGTTTCCAGCAGGAGGAGATTCCTCCTCTTCCAGTCAGCAATGATGTGCTTCCAGTCCCATGCATTCAAGTATGTGATTCAGCTGTCTGAAATCATGAAACACTTTTACATCTGAGGCTGCACTGTTGTGGTGCTTGGGTCATATGTCCAAGTTTTACTGCTCACCATGATGGCCAGAGCGCTTCTAGAGGCTGAGATTTTTTGTTGTCCTTTGATTCTAGGACTTGGGACTTTAATTAAAAGCATCAAGCAGTTAGAGACACGCACTAAAAGCATGAGGTTGCAACCTTGGTCTTGAGGGAGAAGTAGAATTTTTCAGCGTGTCTAAAGGCTACAAAGGTCACTTGTTCAATTTTAACAGGGTTGGGTTGGTTTTGTGGCATGCTTTTTTTCTAGCAAGAATCTCACATAGGAAATCTGAGGGAAGAGGGAAATTGAAATGATTTGGAGATGGCATGAAAACAAAATCTGTGAAGAAAAACATTCATTTTAAACACTTAGATGAAGAGAGGAAATGCATTTAGCTGTGAAGCTTGAGCAAATACTTAATAAGGACAGAACAAGGCATAAAGTAGTGTAGTTTGCAAAGAGAGCACAGCAATTAAGGAAATAATGTGTTTCTCCACAAATTAGATTCCCATTTGTAAGGACACATGTCACTGAGCAATTTCAGAGCTGAATATTCCCAGATATTCTGTCATTCGAAGTATTTGTACTAAAAGTGAGCATCTTTTTAAAGGGACTATTCTAGCTGAAGCAGTGCTTGAGGCAAAGACACAGGTAAAGTCTCCATGCTGTATTATGCAGGTCAGACTTTGTGCTTATTTTGGTCTTAACATCTATGAATGTGTTTCTGTGCACCTGCAATGGTATGTTCACTAGATTTTCTTATCTCCTTGGGAAAACTGACCCAAGGAAGGGGCCTAAAGTTTCATCTGGTTCCAGCCTGTGGACTGCTTTAGGCTTTAGTGAAAACTACAGTCAGAATTTGTCTCACTTGCACAAGACACAAGTGCTGCAAAGAGGTGAATAGCACACATGAGAGGACAAAGTAAATGTTCTTGAAAGACTTAAAATATATAATTCTATGCAAATAGCTGCGTTGTTGCATTCTGTGTTTTCTTCCTTTTTTTCCTGTAATCTGAATTTATAATTCCCAGTAATATTTTTTAATGTTTTTAGCCAAAACTCCAGTATTATCTTAAGGTTTTTCCCTTCAGCAATAAGCAGCTGTTTAGAAGCTTAACTTTAATGAAAGTGGTTTTGTATGGGAATTTTCTTTAGGCCTTGCTGACCAGTCTGTTGTCAGCACAATTTAGCACACAGAAGGGGAAAAGACCGAACCACTCCATTTTTTAGGGTTTCGTGAGTGGGATAAATTCACCTGTCAGCTGCTCTGCTGGCACCTCTGCTACCCACAGGCTGGGTTTGGAGCTTGCACTGCCATTCAGACAGAAGCAGGGGTGAGGACTGAGGATGAAAGCAGCACTCCAAGCCCGTTCCAGCTGGCACACCTTAGTGCATGAGCTGTTTTCCAGCGCCTGAGGCAGCGCCACAGCCTTTGCAAAGACAATCGCAATGGAGACTCTAGAGCCCAGAGGGAAGAGAAATGCTCTTCTTGAGTCCTCACCTTACAGGACAGATGCAGTTGCTGGCTCTTAGAGCCATGAAGATAAACCATAAAACAAAGGAAGGAAGGTTTCTGGTGGGTTTCTTTTTCCCCCAGGATAGCTGAGTGCTTTGCTCATCAGTGTGCTGGATGAGGTGCATGTTTTCCTATAAAAATGTGCTTGTTTCACTGTTCATTTATCATAGGAAATAACAGCACTTGCATGCCGGTTTTCTTCTATTTGAACCTAATTTCATGAATCTCTGCAGAAAGCTAAATATACCTATTCAATTTGCACTTAAGGATATTGCTGCATTTATAAATAATCTAGTCTTTTCTCCACAACAATACAGATATTCTTCTTCTGGAATTAAAATTCATCCTAATATTTTGCTGTTTTGCAAAACTTTGAGCATTCTCCCTGCTATCAATAACGTTTTGGGTTTTTTCTATCTTAGTTGTAGGCCAGTGTCTGGACTTACTCTCAAGGGATCCTTCATGACCATGTTAAGCTACAAATATCTATTTAATATTTGTCCTTTTTTTTTTTTAGTTGTCACAAAACTTTTGAGCATGCTTCATAAATTCACCAAATGGCAGTTGTTCTGCCAATTGATGACTCATCAGCTTTTAGAGACACACAAGAGAAAAATGAGCTACTTCGGCAGGTGTAGAAGTGTGTAAGGAACAGAGTGGGCAAAATGCTTCCTTGGGGGATGTCAAGAAAAGGTGTGAAAAGGAATTTTTAAGCCCTTAAAAGGTAGCTGTTTGTTTTAGCTCCTTTTTTTTTGTTCATTGCCTAGAAAAATGTTTGTCATACAGTTTTCAATATTGCAGGTAGTTCAGTAAAATCTTCCATGAAAAATAGGGAAAAAAATGTCCTTTAATGTCATGAGCATAATGTGCACAATGGAATTTTACTCACACTTTTTTATATTTTTCCTTCTTTTCTGCACGACAGGATTTGCTTCTGTTCTCATTGTGTAATACACAAATATGGTTACCAAGGTAGAGAGTAAGTGTAATAAACTAAAACCAGATCTACTTAAGGCACCACTGACAATTTTTGCTTTATCCTATACTAAAAACCAGAAGCACGAGTGTTGAAGAAGTTTTGCAATATTCATATACTTATTTAAGGCAAGAATATTCAGCAAAGTCTACTAGAAAAAAGTTAACTGCTGTAATGGAAACTTGTGCTTTTATTGTAAGTCCTTCAACATCGGTGCTTCCCTTGTGTTTTCAGCTCCTGAATTCAGGTGTTTTCAAAATTATTTTTCAGAATATATGTGCTTGTGTGCGTGTGCATGTTTGCTTTTCTATACTGGTGGAGAAAGCTATGACAATATGATGTAGTTCCCAAAGTCTCAGAAGTGAGAAAGTAAAAAGGAAATCAAATGTTTTTGTTTTAAACAAGATTATTTCTTTTAGAAATAGCTCCTGATTATTGTTTTAGACCAATTTTTTTGCCCTGTTAACATTCAGGGTTGGAAATACTTAGGCTGCACATTGTTTCCAGTTGCATCTGTCCCATACACAGCAATCTATCACATTGGCTTTTGATCTAGAGCAATATAACTGAGAGGAAAATTCTACCTTCAAATGGACTTCATTTTCTCAAATGCTGGCAGCATTTAAAAGTGATCTTCACCATCTCACTTTGCTTTATATTCAGTTCAATTTGAGGTGTTTGTTTTCATCCACCCCTTTATTTTATTTACTGCTCTCTTGAGCAAAGGAATACATATTTCTTTCTCAGCAGAGGAACAAACTGTGCTGGTTTCCAAGGTATTTTTGGAGAGAACCAAGCCATGGCTGCTTGCAGGAATATAGAAGAAGAGACTCAGCTACATCCTTATCTTGGAGCGTTTGTGCTAATTAACTTAAGGTTAACTTAAGGTGCATCAATGACCTGCTTAATTGAGAAATTCAAAAGGGAGAATAAAAAGGCCCCTTCTCCATTCATACTGTAGTTTCATTCAGTGAACAGCTTAGGAATAAACCCAGCATTGTCCAATGTTATCGGCCAGAAGTCACTATGAAGGCAGGCAGGCTTTGCTATGAATGGTGTGTTCACTGGACAGGTGTTATGGGGAAGAAAAAGAATAGCATAATAGGAAGAGAAAACAGTAGTAACTTGCGTGTAATTACTTGCTATCTACAACTTAGTGCAAGTATGGGGAAAAAAACCCTACTTTGGGCCCATGTAGGGTGCTTTGTTTAGTAATCTAACCATCAGCCTTTTGATGCACATTGTGTGCCTCTAGCAAGGTGTTCTAGCATCCTATTTGCCGCCTTTGTTAATGTAGCTGCATTTCAGGCTGAATGCTTCAGGAGCCTTTCTGAAATACCCACTAAATCTCTTTCTTGGACAGGATGCTGTAACATCTCTCTCTTTACTGTATAATACCCAGTTGGAGTCGTTGCTACAAATCTCATTATTTTATAAGCCTTCACTGGCTGTGTGTGGCATTGCTTTAAGTAGGTGATGTTTCAGTAGTTCCTCCCTCTGAGCTTTTTTCCTTCTGCTGGATACAGCTCCTCTGTATAGTATATAAACAGAGATTATCACTGTGTCTTTTTCTTTCCTTATCTGACGCATACAGCAGAAACAGAGGTGTCTGGAGAGCTAAAAATTAACAGAGACATGGGAAAGACTTCCATAAGATGACAGCGAGAGGAGATTAATGCTTCTTAATGTAGAGACACGAGGCCATGCTATAGCTACGCCAAATAATCAGTGCTAGAGTGAAGGCAAATTGTGTGCATTTTGCTTCTCTCTAAGTGAGAGCAAAAGGACTTAATGCAACTGTCAAATTACAGTGGAATACATGGAAAAATGAAAGACCTTTGCAAAGAACGAGAATCGGCGAAACTCGACGCTGTGAAGCAGCACTGACTCTGTTCTGCCCTCCTTTACACCATGTGGAGGGCCTGGTTTATTAAATGTGACATTGCCACGTGCTGCAAGTCCAATGGGAATGGAGTCAGTGAGGCAGCAGGGCTGCTGCTGGGTGAGCTGTGGGAGGGACTTTGTCTTCCTGGAAGGTGGCCTGCAGTAAACATTTGGATGGATGGCATGTTGGAGTGTACCTGCAGGCGTATATATACCTGCACACCTACACAAATGAGCCATGCACGCCCATATCTTCATCAGCTTTGAGGAACTTCATGGCACAGCCAAAGCTTCCGTACTGGATGGTTCCCACAATGAAACAGGTCCATTCCCAGTGCATACCCATGTTTGGTGTTACAGCCCTGGCAGTGCATATCCCGTGACCTGTGCCAAAGTGAGGAGGCTGCTTCTCAGTAACTCCAGCAAGACACCAGCTGTGTCCAGAGAGCAGGTTTGGGTTAGTGACCTAAAGGGTGGGCAGGCTTTGAAGTGCTGCTGACTGGCTCTTTTCCAGAGGCAGGCACTTTGGTATGGGTGGATGTAACATCAGGGACATGTTGTTTTGATAGTTCTTCAGAAAATGCTAGAAACAGGCATGAAGAAACCACAGATGACACTTCAGTATCCCACTCATAGTGCTGCTACAGCCTGGCTCCACTGGAATTTCTTTGATACATGTCTTCTGTCAGGGCAGAGGCAAATTTCCTGGAGACAGTCATGTTCCTGTTGCTGAAAATCTTTTGATCCTAGAGTTGCCTCCATGGTTTTGCATGGGTGAGTTGAAATTCTTTTTGGAAATCTGGTGGCAAATGGACTTACTTCTGGCTTTATTTTATGTTGCTGCGTTGTGATCTGCAATTATGTCACAGAAGTCAATAGTGTTGAGAGCTCTGGGATATCCTGGTAGGTTTTTGCATGGTGAAGAATTAAAAATAAGCTTGTCCTTATGTTCTGCTTTCCATCACTTTTCAGAATTTATATGCTACAGCAGGGGGTCCGTGGTACGTAGAGTTTGCATTTCATTGAAGACTCTGGAATGTAGAAACCTACGGAGGCTCAGCTTTGGACATGAGGGGGAGGAATTAGAATTGCATGCAATCTGCAGGGTTTTATTCTCACTATTATCTAAATGAACAGTTTACAGTTTTCTTTGTGTCCCTTTTATAGTAGGCTTAAGTGCTTAATCTAAAGCTTAAGGGCCTTACTATGAACAAACCAAGAAAACTCCATGAGGAAATACAGCTCCAGTTCCACGAAACAAGCAGTATTTAATGGATCAAACACCCAGACCTCCCACCTTGCAATTTTCTGTCACAGGGAGTGGCCTGCCCACGTGTGGCTCCATGCTCCTGGCACACCTGGGCAGTTGGAAGGTGGGAAGCTTAATGGGGAGAGGTAGCTCTGGTTGGAAAGCCTGGTGGTTTTGGGAGCTGTGGGGAAAACAGGCTCTCCGGGGAGCTGGCAAAAGTAGCTTCATTAGGCTTAGTTCAGGTGTCTTTGGCAGTCATACATGTACATCTTTCCTAGCTTTGTAAATTCCATGTTAAATCCAGAGGGATAACCTCACCCCACTCCAGAGCTGTAAACGCTGTGCACTCTGAAATACTCATCTGCAGAGACCCGCCAAATGCTGCTTTGCTGGTGAGGGAGAAATATCCCACCTCTTTAATAGGGACTGTGGGCAGAGGACACCAAGGACCTGCAACTCAGGAATATTAGCTTATTAGAAACTTTCCATGATTTTACCCCTAGCTTTTCAGAGTGGGGTTTCTAAATTTTATTTTATTATTTTTTGTTTCTGGCTCCTGGTCTTGATGAATAAGCGTATTGCCTTGTTTATTTCAACATTACCAGCTATTTTCAGTTTTTGTTAAGGTGCTTGAAGGTTTCTGAGCTTGGTCAGTGATTAATTATAATTTATTTTAATTACTGCTTGAATCCCTGAGGAAATTAAACACAAACCACGTGCAGCTTAGCTACAGAGCTGGCCTGCAAATAGACAGAAACTCAGGATGATAAAGCTTTGGGTTTGTGCTTTCTTCCTCTTGTTAGGCTTTTCCTAGCTGAGTTCCAGATATTCATGCACCAAGCACAGACTAGGGAATGTATTGATGGTGAGATGGGCAGAACATGCTCCTGGATCATCGTTGCATGTGTTGGTGGCACTTGTCTGCTCAACAATACCATGTAGTTACTTAAATAACCTGGGGTACACCAGCTGCTTTGTGATGTTTGAGGTGAGAAATATTTGTAACAGCAGCACAGGTTAATCATCTTGGGGTCATAAAACACACATAAGAAAAAAATTCTTTACTGGACAGTGCCAAGCTGTCGTTAGAGGAACCTGTTAGAGACAAACTACAATGATAATGCTGATACCAATCAAGTCAGAGCCTTGGGAGATTCAGGGGCATGAGGAAAGTCTCACATGTGAGAGGCCATTTCCCTTTCTCTGGAAATGGTGCTCTAGAACTGTAAGCAAGGGAGGAGGTTTTCATGGTTGTAGGGATTTATCCCTGATTTAATAAGACTGCTATCAACACTCCTGCCTGCTCAATGATGTTTCATTAGACATGCTTTGTTAAAAGAAAGCTTTATCTCGTAAAATGTGTCATTGTATCTTAGCTTTTTTTTTTTTCCTGTGGCTTAGTGTGTTTTTTGTTTGTTTTCGGTTCAAGCTTTAGAAAATAGCTATGCTTTCTAAAATGTCACACAATCCTCCCTCAGAAAGTATTCTCTTCAGATCATATTGTACTTCAATTTTCCAAACCTATATTGACCTGAAATTTAATGTCATTGAACATTTTAAATTCATTTCATGTAATAAAGCCTTTTTAGTTCTGGAAGAAAATGTCTATAACATAGTGAAAGTACTTGATATAAAATAATCCTTCTTTAGTCAACCTGAGCTTTTCTGTAGGAAACAAACTATAAAGTTTGAAATGATGATGCCCCACATACTATGACTGACAACTGAAAGGTTAGCAAAGTGTTTAAATGCTTTTTGGGTCAAAATTCTATTTGAGAATGCCCTTAGACCTGTCATTGAAAAAGAAACAGTGTTGGAACAAGGAACAAAAGATGCTGTTATCAAAAGAATTTAGAAACCTGTTGCTCAAGCCATTCTCATCTTTCCTGCTGGTATTATCATAGAAGGGAAGCATCTCAGATAGCAGGTCACTGTGGCCAACACCTAAACTGTGACACCACAACTGTATCTGGGTCAGTCTGGGAGGGAAAATAAAGTTGCTAAAGGTTTGGGTTCTTATGCTGCTGCTATGGGACCTTTAGTCCACTGCTGAAGGTATGAGAAGGTGATGTCAAATCTATTTTATCGAGTTTTACCAGCAGTATGAAGAGGAAAGCACAGAAAGAGAAGTGTTGCTTAGGCAAAAGAGTCAGGAATGGTACCACTTATTAGGGAAAGGTGATGGAATGGCTATTTGGTATGCACAGTGTCTGTATGAGATACTTGGGAAGAGTTATTCAAAGGAGACGAGTTCACCGTTGCTCATATGTGTAAAGAAACATATCTGGATGTTACCACCACAGGTAAGTTTAGAGCGCAGGTTAGAAGTTTGTGATTTTTACAGAAGTGAGATTTTTCTACCAGTCTGTTTCCCCGAAATTACCTAGTTTTAGGGGGCAATTGAAATTTATGAAAAGGTGTATATAGTATGATGATGTGCAAGGGGATGATTGCCAAGAAGTGTCCTCGGTTCTGTTTCTGTAAATCTCAAGATCTTTGTGTTAGAGAGTCTAGAGAAACACTTGTTTGGATGGTGCTTATCTTTCCTGGCCACTTCTGATTTTTGAGCCTTCTTCCATTGCACTAGGCCCATTATTCCAGCACCCTCCTCTTCTGACAGATTTTCTGTCCCATTGTTGCTTTCCTCGAGCATAAGGGGAGCTGCTTGCATTGCTTATCACCCACCTGTGCCAGAGTTGCACAGGGATCAGCCCTGTACCCAGGGGCTTTTTCTGCTTCTGCAGCTCAAGATAAACTCTCAGCTGGGAAGCAATGGGATTCCTCAAAACCAAAGGTATGTGTTTTCCAGGCTGGAATCGAGCTTCTCAGTGAGACAGCATTTCCTTCAAGCCCTTGAAGGATTTAAAGCTTCACATTTCTGACATCTTTATGTATAAAAGAGTTATTTTTGGTCAGTTTTAATGGTATTCTATGATTCCCTCTGAGCTCTCCATAGCTGGTAATTACACACCTGCTCTTGCAGGCAATAGAAATATGAAAGAGCTTCAAAATATTTTTTTAACTCTCTTGAGTTTCCATCAACAAATTGCGTGGATTATTTTCTCCTTTTTTTGACAGTATGTCTCCTCCTTAAAATATGTGATGGTGGAGACATTGAAGAAAAAAACATCTTTAATACTTTCTTTAGGTACCCTGAAAATGCATCTCTAGACATGACCAGTTTTTCTCTATCAAAATCTTTCCACAGGATTCTCTTGGCTTCATTCAATGAGTCACAAGCACTAATGAGGGGTATTAAGGTCCTTATCTCCAGGGAAGTGAGCAAATCCCTTCCAGATAGCAGATCAGTGAGGGGGGAAAAAATAAGGCAAGAAGTGAATGGCTTTGAATAAGGTTTTACTTACCAGCTGTACTCAATGTTAGAGCTGGCGGAGGCTTCTGTGCATTTGCTGTGCTGTCCTGACAGCACAGACACCTCTGAGTGGTGTTTCTTCAGCTCTGGGCCTCTTCTTACAACACCTCCCAAGTAGTCTCTGTGTGCTCTGTTCTTGGTGGCTTAACTTGTGCAAATGGGGGACAGGCCTAGGAGTCAAAAAGAAAGGGAAAGAAAAAACTGTTGCTCTTCTTCCGTTTCCTCCTCCCCTTTCTTTTCCATTCCCTCGCCTTTGTTTTCCATTTCCCCCCGTTCTTTTCCTTCTATGTTTTTTCCAGTTTTCCCCTGGGTTTGGGTTTTTGTTTGTTTGTTTGCTTTTGTGTGGGTTGTTTGTTTGTTTTTGGTGGTGGTTTGTGTTTTGTTTGTTTGGGTTTTGGGGGGTTTTGGGGTGGGGGATTTGTTTGTTTGTTTTACTTCAATCTATAGGCCCTTCTCTCTGTTCTGCTCTAATTTCCAAATAATCTGGGGGAGAATGTAAAATGAGTGCAGGATGGAAAACCTTATTGGGAATAAGAAGAGGCTGTCAAGAGTGGAGTCTACAGAGTCTTTGTGGCATTTTGCACCAAACCATGCATGGGCAGGGTGGGGTGGGGGGTTCCCTTAATATTCAGAATTTGGCAGAATCAGTCCTATCCTTTTGTACCTATCCTTAGGAGATGCAGCTCCAAGGCTGACAGGGATCATGCAAAAGGCCTGAAATTCCAATAAAAAAGCAGAAGTGACTACACGGAAGCCAGGAAGTGCTGCAATAAAAGTACTGTTTAACCTGCTGGCTAATATAAAAAGGTTATTTCAACAGCAACTGGTGGAACAATATATTTAGAAATTAAATTAATCCAAACAAATAGGGAATTTAACCCCATTGTCCTGGCTAAATTCCAGCTTAAGTAATTACATTCTGGCTACCTGCATTCCCTCTGGAGTTTCTGCTGGGTAAGTTACAGCTTACACTGTGCGTGCCTGTGCTGCCCTTGTTAGGAACAGCTGTGTGGCATGTCAGCATCTGGGAAATCCTATCTGGCAAAAAAAAAACAAAACAGAGGCAAAAACATGTCAGGGGAAGCCAAGAGCCACTGCTCTGTCATAGTTAACTTGTTAGCAGGATTTGTGGATGCAGCACTGTAACTGGCAGTTAGTTAGTTACACAGGATAAACCAGCAGTGGTTAGACACACACAGGCTGGATCAGCACCTTCTCTTCTCCACAGCCTTCCTGTGTTAGACTTTCCTGGGCATCCTTCTGAAGCTGAACCTCTATGCCAAAGCCAGGTGGAAGTGGCTGCCTGTGCTTTTGATGGCAGTTCATCCTCCTGGTTCACAGAGTATCAGATGAGCAGTGGCACAGGGGGGACTGAGAGGTGGCACTGGGGACAGGACAGGCCCTGGGTAAACCAGCATCCCTTCCCAGTGGCACATGCGCTCCTGCAGCCCTTTGGGATGCTCAGCTGAGGCTGCTCCATGTCTAAAGCCCTTCTGGGGAAATGCAGTGAAACACTGAATTCAGTTCTAGCTTACCATCTCCTCCTCAGTCTGATACAAACCAGTGCCTGCCTGTGGCTTTGAGGCCATTTTGAAGGGTCACTGAAATATCACAGTGATTTAATTCATTGTGTTGATAGCAAGCTTGTTTGGAGAGGACCTTCCCTGTGAATCTGAGATGTGAAAGCATGATTCGAGGGAAATGTACTGTGTTAGCCATGATTTTCTGTTTTCTTTTCCTGTTCTACTTCAGAGAACATGGCACACTGTGAGCTGACAAGATGATTAAGCTGAAGCCAGCATTGAGTGGGCAGGTCAAGGAGTCCTTTTCCCCCTCTGCTTTTTGTTGGAGCTGTAAAGAAGGCTTATCTTTCCAAACATAAGGCACTAAGAATACAAGTGGTTAAATGTGCCAGTATTGGACATGGAGCCACCAGGAAAATTTAGAACCACCAGCTATTTTAATAGTGGCATTGGGACAGCTTTGTCAAAATGCAGGCAGCTTGTTAACCTAACCTGGATTTGGCAGCTATTTCTTCATGGTACTACTTGCAAAAAGTGAGGGCACATTTGGTGCTTGCTAGGAGCTGAAATGACCCAAAGGTTTGGCATGTGCACATCACCCCATGAGGAGTTTCTGAGGGCATTTTTTACGTGTCATAGAGTGAATTGACAGGAATAACAACATCTGAGGCAAAGAAAGGGCTCCTTTCACCTGGACAAATGTTCTAGAAGCTGTGCAAAACACATTCCTTGGGAAAATTAATTAATAGAAATGAACATTGGCAAGCAGCTTGTAATGAGGATTGCTTTTGATCTAAAAGATCTTCTGATGATTAAATACAAAATCTGCAAATTTTAAAAATTGTTTTTATTTATTTATCATTCATTTTCAGCAGGATAAACAGAAACCATATTTAGCAGCTTTAAGCTCTTCTTAACATTCTCTTAAATGATTCAGACATCACCATTTCTCCACGATAGACGTTTTGTTGGGGAAACTAGTTTGAATGTGCATGATAGATGAACTGCATTGAAAATATCAATTTTTGTCGGCTCTAACCCTTGATCTTAATTAACTTCGTATCTGTTTCTCCAGAAACCAGCAATACAATCAATAACCTGCTACAGCTAAGTGCTTGTATCGAAGAAGTCTGCAGCAAAAAGAACAATTTGAGTTCTTTGCTTCTGGCCAGTTTGTGGATAGAGCAGCAAGAGTGCTGTACTACCCTCAAAGGCCTGGCTGGCCCTGATCCCTGCTAGAGAAAAGGCCATCATGCAGTAAAATTCCCTCTGCTACACATATAGGTGAGAAAGGTACCACACTCATTTCTCTTTCTTCCATTGATAGTAGTTCTGATGGGGACAATGGAAGGAACCACTTCCAATGCTTTTTCAAAGAGAGAGGAGATTAGTATCTAACACCCATTCCATGGCAGAAACTCATGTGGCTTATCCTGTGTCCTCAGGAAAAGGTCAAGGCAAAATGAAGGGTACAGCTGCAGTGTCCGTGGGAACACATCTGGGTAATGTTCTCCAGGTGCCTGACCACTAGCAGCACTGGCAACGCTCTTTCCCTTTTGCCAAACCCTATTTGACAGTGCTTAGACCCCGTGCTAAACTCTTGGAGGGTCAAAAGCAGTAAATCCCTGGCATTCAACTCCTCCAGCAATCCTTGTAAGCCAAGTGTGTTGCTATGTCACATAATTTTCATCCTTCAGAGGAATGCACTTTAAGTCTGTTAGTGGGCGCTCTGGTATACCTTGTTGTTGTTCCAGTCTAAGGTTGCAGAAATGTAGTTGAGCCTAAGTTAATCACTGGTTAGGCAACGTATCCTTTGCTTCCGAAAAACAATTTCTCAGGTTATGTAGAAAGGTTGAATTAAAGCCTTTAGAGAAATTAAAATATATTAAGCCATGTAAACATGAAGTAGAAGTTTAGGTTTTAGTTTTAAGCAAATATACTCTAAGTGACTTAAGATGCTGTCAGCCAGCACAAGGCTCAGAGACCTAAGGCCTGGTAACTTAGCTTTAGACATAACAAAAATAAAGTAGAACACTGCTTACAGTTCTAGATGGAACAGGTACAACTTTTACATGAATGAAATATTCTGGTATAAAAGGCTTATGGGGCTTGGCGTGTTGTCATGGTGGAATGCAGGATAAAACAGATGCAGAGACATAATTGAATCGTTTAGTGACAGAATCTGAAATATATTTACTAAGTGGGATAGGCCTAGAGAGCGGATAACAATTTTTACTGTAAGATATCTGTTCAAGGACCCTTATGTGTGACACACCCTTGCCAGCCCCTCTGTTCCAGTTTGAACGAGCACCCAGGGGACAGAAATGCTCATCCTGATTCACTTATCCAAGTCCTGGCTTGCAGCTGCTGCACATAACATTCCAACCTCCTGCTCAGCCTTCTGCATGGCATCAGACAGCTGTGGGCACTCAAGGCTCCAAACTCATTAGGATCCCATCTACTCCACTGTGGCTGATTTTTTGTCATCCAATTTCAGTCACATAGCTGGTGTGACTGTGCCATGTGTAATTTTGTCTATCTATATTTTAATACATTTTTGTATAAAGCATAATAAGCAGCTGACACGTTTTATGCATTTTCAATGCCCTGAAGTACTCCGTGTTTAGAGGTAGGTAGTGCCTCCTTGGACAGAAAGAATGTTTTGCTGCTCAGGGAGTTAACAATTGGCTCAGTCAAGCACAAAAGAGGGCTACATCCAACCTCTCAGACATGTGGATGTTTCCGAAGAGGTGAGAGTAGTTAATAGTCTGATAAGAAATGTCATGTACTTCTGTGAAGAAGGATAGGGAGATGAGACTGGAACTCAGAAACTCAATGAATCCTCAAGGAGGCTCCCTCCTAGAAGTGCAAAACCCAGCCTCATTTCCCAGACCAAGAGTGACTGTAACTTCTGTGACTGTAACTCAGAGGTGAAGCATTAACAGTGAACTGCAGCCTCTGCTGGAAGTCAGAGAATGTCCATTAACCTGAAAAGATGACATCATAAGAGACATTTTTCCTAGAAAAAATACACACATGCTTCATAATGGTCTTTATATGCTCTGTATTTTTGCAAATTAATAATTAAGTTTGAAATAATTTTAATCTGACTTGCATTCTGAGGGGTTTCAAGAGTTTAGCATCAAGGTATCCCATTTCTGTTAGAAGGAGGTCTTTACTGGCATTAGGATACTGGTTGGTTTTTTGTTTTGTTTCTTTCCTACAGTAATTCTAAATTTCTCCAAGCTAACCAAACAGTAACAGGTCCAGTATATAGGGTGACTTGGGATGCAGAGTGTGGATGGAAAAAATGTCCAATGGGTACAGCTGTTATCCAAGTCAGTATCCTGCTGTACAGAAATGTAACAGTGGAAGAAGCCTGAGGGTCCTGAGGGAGTCTGACACTGATAGGTATTGGATTTGATCTCATCTGTGTAAAAAAAGACCAAAACCAACCCAAAAGCTCCCTAAATACATAAACAAACACTTGGCTACAATCTCTGTACTGTGTTACCCTGGATGCTGATGACACTGCCCGGCAGTTTGGGACATGTGATCATGGCCACCTGGGTCTTTCACAATACTGATCCAAATGTAAGTCTCACTTTTGTAAAATATTTTGTTACTATTAATGAGGGGGGTGTGGGAGTCAGGCATGCAGTTACAGTGGCACAGAGGGAGCAGACAGATTTTGAGATGTGTGTTGTAATTACCACCAGAGTACCAGCAGGTAACACTCTCAGTGATGCATTTAAAAATTCAGCTCTACTGCGGTGCTGATAGTTTGCCCACCACTAACAAGAGCTACATCGTTTTTTCAAAAGCTGTGAGAGGGCTCAATGTTTGGAATATGCATTTGAAGAGGGATTCAAAAAATTGCCCAGAAAACTTAGGGATTTTTTTCCCACTTTGTGTATTTTTCCCTTAAAGAATTCTCCTTGCTGTTTTTATTTAAGCAAAAGAAAGCTTAAAGACATTTGTACATGTTCATGTTTCTCTAACTGCATGAGTCTACTTATTAGATTCTTTTTTTTTTCTGTCATGGAGTTAGACATAAGTTGTTTATGTGTGTCCATTCGTGTATTACAGGTAGGTCTGATAACAGTTTCTATAATTAAAGTGTTCAGGCACTTCTTATTAAGGGTAACTGAGAAAAGGTGTTATAGCTCTTCAAAACATTAATTTGAGAGCAGATTTTTCTATAACAGGATAATCTAAATTTTATTTACATATATATAACTTTTAACAAGAATGTTTTTTACAACTAAAATATGATAAAGAAGGTTTCTTCTTAAAAAAAAAATTGAGTCATCAAAAGACTCTACTGTTCACACTTTGAAGGAATCTTTGAAATTTGAATGGAGCACAGAGTTGCTTATAATGTCTATTTTAAAAAGCTACAAGCCTTTGAAAACATCTGGTTCACTGGAGTTCAACAAAGTTCATAACTTTGACCACTAAGTTTTCAAAAGCTTCTGCTTGGATGGGCCATAGTTTAGCACAGGACTGAAAAAACCTGTCTGGTAATTATATATAGTGTCAGTGCTAGCAGAAAAAGGAAGAATGTTATTTCCTTTTCCAAGGAGAAAAGCCTCTATTGGGGCTTTTTCTTCGCTTTTTCCAGGAGTGAGAGCTGGAATTTGCTGAGGAGCCAGGCATGTGCTGGTGACAACATGAAACAAGGGGAAAGGACAAAACCTAGAAGCATAGAGGTGATGGAAGAAAAAGAAAGGGAAAAAAGTCCGAAAGCTGTGAGCTGAAAGTTGTAAAACATGGATGGTTCCATCTCCTCACTTCTGAAAAATGGTGGGAAGATAAATTGAATGATCTTTGTGAAGCACTTGCATAGGCTAACGATAAGCAGCACAGAAACACCCAGGAGGATATTAGTAATTCTGTCTTCAGAACCACATTTGTAAATGTGCAGTAAATAAGGCCTGGGGCAATACCTTGAACAACAGGCAGAAAATGAAATATTGAATTGCTGCTCATTTAGTGAGTGTAGTCTGTCTATGCATGAAAAGAGACAGGAAAAATCCCGTGAAAAAATATGCTTGAATCATCAAAGGTTATATCATAATCAACACAGGAAAAGGGAAACTGAGCTGGGGCAGATCTAGTAGCCTTAATTCTTTCCTTTCCTCAACTAAGAGAGTTTGTCTTTATGATCTTAGTACAGTCCTTTTTGTATTTTTGTGTTTGTGAAGCTGTAGATATGTAGCACACAATATTATCTCATGTAGCTTGAAAAAGCACAGGAAAGCAACAAGGCTTGAAGCAAAGACTTCTGTTCAAGTAGCACAAAAACAATTTCACTATTAGAATGAGATTGGAGATATGCAGTTGCATGCTATCTGGCATGGGTGTACTTATAACTGTGATATAAATGTCCTAATCTTGATTTTCATGCCTCATCCAGCATTCTCTAGCTCACTATTCTACCGTGAATTTAAAAGCCGCTCTAACATGCTGGAAGGAATGAGGCAGAATATTCATGACAATTGGGATGTTTTCTCCCGCTAAGATGTGTTTTGTTTATAGGTAAACATGGAGTTGAAAGGGCCCCTTCTCCAGAAGCAGTGTTTGCAGTTCCACAGGTATTGACTTAGCAGCACTTCATTGCCTGGCTGAGTGAGCTGGATTCCTCTGAATAAGCCCATGAAACCTGTACCTGGTGTTCTCATTAAAGCCAAGGGCCATTCATCTCTCTAATTGCAGCAATGCCCTCCAGCATAATTTCATCCCAAATGTACCATTCTTATTCTGCCTGAACAAGTGACTTAAAAACCATCTGGAACCCTGCCAAGCACGAACAGAAAAAATTTACTGGCTGTGATATCACACCAGGATATTACAAGATGAAAAATGGAAGAGGTCAGGCAAAGTGGTGGGATTTTTCTATCAGGCTTCTGGAAGTATTGACATGTAGTGCCTGAACATTAGCGGTCATATTATCTAATATTTCCCATAAACTAGTGGGAGTCGTCACTTAATAAGTAAAGGTTTTCTAAAATGCTGTGGTAACTTTTGGAGTTGCTGAGCTTTTTCTTCTTGAGGAAGAAAAGGCAAGAGAACTAGGCCTGGAAGCAGGATGTGCAATCAGGAGAAAGCTGCAGCGTGCAGTCTCTGAGCACATATGGTGAGCCTCAGGGAACAGATTCCTTTATAAACTAGCCAAGCCAGAGAGCAGGAATCAGGGTTTTTTGGGCTGGGTTTACAGACTCTGCCTACTCTCCAGACCTGGAATTTATTTACACTTTGTAGGACATAACGCAACAGTCTCAGAAAGAAGGGACTGGTGTTTCTTGATTGTTTGCAGGTTGAGTTCATCACTGTCAACAATATTTTACATGTCTGATTGATTCATTTTCGCCCTGGGCTACCTGCAATAGCTTTTCACTGCTGAAGATTAAGAAGTAACACTAAATATCATTTACTTGGCCTAAGGACATGTACTAAGATGCTTTTTTTCCTTTTCAATGGGCAAGAATCACTCCATTAGCTTCAACATTTATCTCACATGTTCTCTGAAGTGAGGATTTTCCTTCTGTGGTCTACCAAGCTATTAGAAACAGTGCATAAAACATTAGAAAGGAGATTACTAAAACTAAAGAGCTTTAAAGCCTTAGTGAGAGAAACTGCATTTTATGATATATGAGCCTGATGTTTCTCTGTCATGTGCTTTTTGCCTCAACTGTTTATGTACTACTGCACCAACATGCGAAAGAACTGATCTGAGGTACAAATCGTAAAAGAGTGGTAACATCTACCACTGCCTGATTTTACTGAAAATTGGGAAATTTTCACCCTTTGGGCAATGAGTTTTTTACTGAGAACACCTACCTTTAAAATGCTGAAAATGACAGAATCCAAATACAGTGCTTTTTCATGCAATTTAGTGAGTTGTATTAAAACAATAGAAAAAGAAGCCTTGGTCCTCTGAATTCTGGCATTTCTTTTTTTTTTCTTTTTTTTTCCCCCATGTGAAAACTCGCAAATGGATCATATACCATCAGCAGCCAGATCTTCTCTCTCAGAAATCAGTTTGTGCTTCATGGTACCATATGAAATGACAGACGAGACCAGACATAAATTAATACAAAGCCAGGTGCATCTTCATAAGAGTTCCTCTCCCTCTTCCTATCCTTTTTCCCTCCTTGTTTCCATTCCTTAAGAGCTGAAGCTTGAAAAATAGTTTTCAAACCAGACTTCCTTTTCCTGAATACATGGAAAATCAGTTGTTTGCATTGATCAATCTTGTGGACACTGGAAATATGATTTGGTTTTGTTGTTGCTAAGACATGGAGATGTGATGACTCAAAAAACCCCATTTATATGTGGGGGAGCTAAATTTCTCTCTGTTTCTGGATTATTGTGTGTCCCCAGTACTCAGAGAGATAGAGCTGGTGTCATTTCGATGTCCTTAGGCAATTAGACAGCAGGATGCCACCCTGCATGTATTAGTAGTGGCAAAGGTCTTAATTAACACTTACTCAATAAGTATTAGTGGTTACTGCATCATTGTACTCAAGGCCCAGGTTGCAGTCTCTGATACTCTCTGTACTGTGAATGTTTGACAGTGGAATAGTGAAACTTTTATCTTTGGGCAAATTTCAAGAGCAAGCTCCAGGTAAACTGCAGTGTCTTTTAATGGAATCTATGACTTATCTAGGAAGATACATATGAGCATGTAAAAATGTGAGGTGGAAACACATGACATTTATTATAAGTAGAATGTCTTTCCTCAAGTGACTCTTTCAGAGCTCTCACCTTCTGCTCAGAGACAAAGCTTCAAGCCAAAGCAGGACCAAAGCTTTGCATGAGTCAAACACGGGGCCAGCTGGGACCACAGAATGGTTTACAACTGGCACAAAGCACTCACATTGTCTTCGGTGGTACCAACTCTGCCCCTTTCCTCAGTGAATATGTTGCTGCCAGTATTTCCACCATGATGTCTGGGGAAGGATTGTGTCTATATCTTGTTGATAAAACAGTTGTTGTTTTACTGGTGATTCCCCCTTGATTGCCTTGTGATCAGCTTCCCTTTCAGAGGAGGGGAGACAAAAATGTTTGTTTGTTCGTTCTTTCCCCCTCCTCACCACAAAAGAACTTGTTGCTGGATTCCACTCAGGATAATCTGGTGTCATTCCCAGAGCATATAATGAACATGCCATTCCCTTTTGTCCAAGAAAAACTGTTAAATAGCATGTACCATTTTTTCCTGGAGAGATAATGTGTTTGCAATTTCCTTTTTCTCTGCTAAAACAAAAGAAGATAACTGTGCCCTTGCCTTTACGGTCTTGTACGATCTCCTGCTCTGTAGGGACAGAGATCATGTGTGGGAGAGAGAGAGCAATTGCCTAGTGATGTAATGGAAGCAAATGAAGGCAATGTAAAAGGCAGGTAAATGGCAGCACCTTTTTGGAAGAGTAGAGCCTCTCCTGCTTCTTCTGAGATACTGGCAAGTCTGGCCAGTTACTTGCCCTAAGGAGAGTCTGAAATGCACCACTAGAGTGAACGTTCAGGATATGAGTAATTAAGGAAGTCCTTATGCCTGTTCTCATTTTACCTCTTTTCTGTTTCAGTGGTGTTTGTTTCCTTTCCACAAAGACAACAACAGCTCTGAGAACTGATAAAACAAAGCTTGGCACTGTCCCAAGCCAAGGTGTCTGTTTTTGGGGCTGCATCAGCCTGAGCTTCTCACTTCTCCTGCAGTTATGTGATGATTTTCCACAGTCTGGACTGGTCACCTTTGCTAAGAAGGAATTGGGATTGCTAATTGTGGTTGTGCCTGTGTTTAGATACCAATATTAAATATATTTTAAAGGTCTTTTGTGAGCAGACATGAGCTCATTCTGTCTGTGCTCCAAGCCCACTTATTGATGTAGGGAAAGAGTTTATCATCTCAGGCTGGTGCCATATCAGCTGTGGCTACAAGGTCTCAGCTTGGTGTGAAAAGCAGATACAGTCACCTGCTGCACAAACTTAGCCTTAAGTGCTCAGGATCAGATCCTTCAGTACGGCAGCTCTCCCTGGGTAGAGGGAGTGACTATGGATTATCTCCACATTTGTCTTGTCCCATTTCCAGCCTGAGATTCTTGTGTGCTACCAGTCCCCAAATGATACCTGTGTGCTACCAGCCCCCAGATCCCTTCTGAAAAGGGATATTTCTCCTCAGTCAGAGGACAGCCTTAGCCTGAGGTGCTCTTGAGTTCAGCCCAACACTCTCAAATACAGAAGTTACTAGCTGCAGTTTAAAAGAAGTTTCTGGTCTTCTCAAATTGACTCATGGTAATGGTAATGATTTATCATACTAGTTTTGGTGAGATATTTTTGATGGTTTATAGTACAGCTGAGAAAATATTAATCTTTGTTTATATACAGGGCATTGCAGTGCTGGTTTTATAGCCTGTTTGATATAGAAATCTTTAAGAAAATATCAATAAGTAGCTAATAGGTAGTGCCTTCTAACACACTAAAAGAATTAAATTCACCTGAGATGTGATTGGTGTAATATATTATTGTATAGCACTTTATTGTTCCACATTTAAAGGACAAAAAAGAAAATGAGAGGCCTGTGCCTAGGTCATGAGTGTGGATCTGATAAACCAGACACTTCTAGTGTTGCAAAAGACAGAAAAGGATCTAGAAGGCCTTGAAAGAATTTTTGCAGAGAAGGAAAATAAATCCAAGCATCCCATGTCTAATCTCACATAGTTTTGAAAAAATGAATACTGATTCATCTTTTGTTGCTATAGCCTATACTGCACTGTTTACAATATGTTTCTGCACATGGTCTTACATTGGATTTCCTCTGCAACTTGTATATAAATCAGAATGTTCATCACCTCCATCCCTTCCTCCTTTCAGATCCATCTTTAGATATCCAGCAGGAATGCTCAGTAACTTTGTATTTTGGCTTTTCTGCAAGTGTCCTTCAAGAAAGCACATGCCCCTCTGAGGCATCCCGACAGCGGCTGAATCATGTTCTGCCTCACACTGCACTGAATCATTTGTAAACCACAAGTCATTGTTCATTTTAAAAAGTTATTTAAAAAAACCAAGAAACCTCCAAACCAACCCAAAACACGCCTGCCATGCAGAGGGTATGTCCAAGAAAACAAAACTGAAGCACTGACCAAATTGTTTGTGTGGGATAATTGGGAGTGAAACCCATACACAGTATTCTTCTTCTCATACATTTGTTACATGCAGAATCTCTGTCTAATGGGTTTCTTTAGAATCAATATTTACAACAAAAGCTCATTCATGTGTTGTTTTCTAGTCCCTGACAAGATGACAAAAACTTTTAAAATTAAGCATTAAGGAATGCAAAGTGTCAGTTACTTTTTAAATCAATAAGATTCCTTGGTAAAGCACCCTGATGCTTTGGGACATGCTGATTTTACAAATACCAAGAATTTGTCTGACATCCCAATAGTGCAACTCCAGTTGTGCTTGCCAGCAAACTTGTGGAACGTTTCTGTTCCCCAAAAAGATATTTATGAAAGAGAATTTAAACCAGGTTGAGACACCTGGAATTTGGAGTACTCAGTGTGTAATATAGAGCCTGCAAACTCAAGGCTGTTTATTACAGTATTTCCATTGGCTGATGTTTAAATAAGTCCTTACTGATGGCTCTGGTAATAAGATATCACCAAAAGCAGATGCTGTAAGAACTGGGGCAGACCAAAGCAGAATATACAATTCCAGTATGATAGTCAAGATTTGTCTCCAGAATGCACAAATGACTTCAGAGAATCCATTAACATTATCTGTGTGCATCCTACATGAAAAGTACAATGATTATAAATCCAGCAAAACATAAAGACTGAAGCATTCTTTCCTGTTGGATATTTAACTGGACTTTCACTCCTTGGAAAATCTCTGTGCTCTAAATAGCACACTGTCTCCATGGCAATGTGTAGTTCAGTTTTTAACTTTTCAGCACATAAAAATGGTAATTTATTTGTTTTAAGAACTCCTGCAGTTGTCACAGCTATGAAAGCCTCCGGGTTGGGCACTTTCTAAGAGCAGCCAAGCCACCAGGTTAAAGACTGGGTTAACTACCAGGAAGTGCCCAACCTGAAGGTCATTGTTGCCTAATTATATTATTATTTCCTGTCAGCTCAGCTTATGAAGTGGCACTCAAAGCATTAGGCAGTCAGCACACTCAGAGCATTCACAGAAATTTTGTTTCTTTTGTTCTTGACGTTAAGGACTTCTTTGTAAATGAATGCAGCCTGTGATGAAGTCGAGGCATAATAAATCCTGTGCCCAGAGTGCCTGACTTTCACAGCTGCTATGGTTACAACCTTTTTTTTTTCATATTTAATTTGTGATAAGGGTACACATTGTCATCTCCTTGAGGGAGCAAGGCAATATGTTTGTGTTTTCAGCATTCTTTCTGTATTGTTTAATCCTTTGATGGCTTGGCTCTCTGCTGAAAAATCACTGGCCTTGAGACTGTCATAGCCCTGCCTGGTGAAGTGCTAAGCATTTTGGTTTCAATCCAACAGAGCACTCAGGCAGATGTTCAGCTTCAAGTATGCAGGTAATTTTACTGGAGACTAGAAAAAAAATCTCTTGTCCTAACCTCAGAGCCTTTTGTGATTTTCTTGACTAGAACCAGAGAATTCAGTACCTATGGGATTTAACCTATGGATCAGCAATTCCTCAATCTTGAGCTCTGAAAAGACCTTCAAGGAAATTCAGCTTTTCTTGATATTTTGGCTAGTAATGGGGTTGTCAACCTTTACAAATAATTTTTTTAATACAACAGAAATCAGGGTGCTGCCATGACGCATACTGCCATGGAGAAAAGGAAGTGGGAATGCGTATTGTAAATTCCAGTAAGCTTAGGACCAGTATTTAAGATGTACAAATGGTGGATAAGAGGTTGAGTTCCTTTCACACTACGATGACCTGCCTCAGCACAATGCACCTTCCCAGCTCTCCTCAACTGCACTGGAATGATGCCCACTAATATGTCTGGGCCATAACAGTGAATATCTTCAAACTAAGTGCAAAGAGCTTCAATCATGCTTTATTGTCTCCCTAAATCCAACATAAATCCTTGGACAGTGCAGTACCATGGCTTACTTTCAAAATGTTTAAAGACTTTGTAGATTAGGTGACAAAGTATAGTTACGGGACGTTGGCAACTAAGATGGGAAAGTAATTTTGTCACTGATTACTATATATTTCTGTGTATGGGATTCTCCAACTGTACAGAACAGTACAAGACCTTTTGTGGGCATAACTTGCTTGGAAAATTAAGATGTTAGACACTGAGGTTAGGAAAGGACTGGTACTAGTGGTACTAAGAGCACCAACCATAAATGAACAGATTGCAAAATAAGCACTGAGGGACAAGTCGTGTCCATGGAGTTCAGTGATTCCCCATCCACTGCCATCATGCCATGCACTGATTTTGTATTCTCCCTTAGGCGTTCCATCTTCAAAAACCAGGATGATACATTTTTGGGAGATAACACAACAGAATTTTGAGCAAACTGAATCTGGAAATGCCTCTTGCTCAGCTAAACAGAATGACGTGGTGGCCTTGGAAAATGACACACACTGTGGGCTGGCACTGGGAAAAATGCAAATGCAGAATCAGGTGGTGTTTGAAAATGTGGGAAAAAATGAGGGAGAAACAGCTTCAAAGTGCTTACTCATCTCCTTCAAATCTTCATGCAGGACAACAGGGATGTATGTGTGCTATGAAGAAAGGTACCTCCCAGAGAGTAAGTTTACTTTTATTTTTATAATAAGCCTCATTGGAGCAACAATGTAGACACTTCTGGATTTGGAGGTAGACTGGGCATCATAACTGAGCAGAACAAGGATTCATATTTATTCCAATACTTGCTCAGAATGTAGATCCCAATATGGATAAAGACAGAATAGGACTCAGTTCAATCTTGAGCCTTATTACTTACATATTTCCTCCTTAAGCACACACTGTAAAACCTTCTCATAAGGCTGGGAGGGGCATTTGCAGTCCATTCTCAATAAAAGAACAACTGCCCAAAGCCACTATATTTCCCAAATCATTTTTTTACTGAATTTGTAGAGAAAGGTTGTAAAAATCCTAGAATAGGATAACTGATCATGGATTCTCTGGAAATGATGGCGGGAGGTTTGTGTGTTCTGCTAGTTTGTTTGCTTTTTAAGCAGTGATGTTGTCACTAAGTACCCTGACACCAAACATCTTGACTAATATTTTTCCTACTTTGTCAGCTTGTTCTATTAAAATACTTAGGGAAACTGGGACCAGCCCTTTCTGTTCTCAAAGGTTCTATTTTTCAGTTTAGGTGTGCCTACATTTGTTATAGTGCTATGAAACAAGTCTGAAGAGCTTTGCAAAGACATTAAAACTGGTACAAGTCACTCTCTTGCCTACAGTGAGATCAGAATCTGGCATTTCATCCATTGGAATACCATATACCATTGAGGATCTGTCTGAATACAGACTCCATCTGTATTCACACTCTAATCTTTATCATTTCTAAGTAAAGAGAAGTGAAAGGACATATATGCAAGAATGCATTGAAAGGACTCATATGCAAGAAAATCCAAAAACAGGCTACATGTTTTAAAGCTATTCTCTGCATTTAAAAGGTTGTGGGTAGATCATATTAAAAAATGGGCATGAACAGAATAGAGATAGAGCCACATCAACATGGAAAAATGTTTAGAACATTTTTTACAGAAAGATAACTTTCCTGTACTTCCAGTCCTCAGTGGTTGTGAACAAAATTGTATTTCTATAGAAACAGCCATCACTTACAATTTAAGAAAAATTGCAAAGAAACTTGCAACTCTGGAGGGTTCACCACGTTCCCCACACCCACAGTGGTAAGTTTGTGCCTTGTGGTCATAATTAAACCTCATCTATAGAATGGTAGAGGTATGAAACCTAGTTTCTGATTATGTGTCACTGTTCCTCACAGCACTTGAGGGAACATCTCTGTCTTCCCCCTCCTTGGCCCACATTGCAGTATGCTTTCATATTCACCAACCAGAGAAGCACTTGTGATGAGCCCATGCAAGATGTCAGTCAAGGACCTGGGAAACTTGCCAGAAAAACCTGTCCTTGTGTTAGGCTTATTAACTCTTGGCATATTTGTAATTTTTCCTATTAGCTAGGGGCACTTGCTAGGAGCAGCACTAAAAAGATGGTGGCAGGGAACCAGATGAAAAGGAGCTTTAGGGACCTCCTGGGTTTGAGAGAGCAATAAAAAGTATTAACCAGGACTACATCAAACTTGGCAGGGCACTGAGAAGATTGCAACCTATGGTGTTTAGCATCACTTTAAGTTACTGCTATGTGCAAGATTGACCAGCTGGCAGGATTGTGAGTGTGACCCTCCCCCGGCATTCTGTGTGGTGCCAGATAGCATATGCTGGAACATCACGGGATTCCCCAGCAAGACATGCCCTCAAGTTCTAGGCAACTGTTAGTGACAGTTGTAAAAGAGGCATCACCATCACTTTAGTGTCCTGACCTGGCACAAATGCTAATGGCAGATGCTGGTGGCCCCTCCAGTCAGGAAATAGCTGTTTGCTCTGGACAAATTTACTGGAAAAGAAAAGGAACATTAAATTCATTTCCTATTGATGAGTGGGAATCCATTCCAATCCCCATAAAGCAAAAGAAAATTGGCTATGAACATGCTAAATCAACATTTCAGCTTATAAGACACCAAAATTATCACAAATCATTACAATGGCTCTTTGCCCTTCATAATTACAGTCGTGAGTTTGATTCGAACCTCAGTGAAATCAAATCAATCAAAACATTGATTTCAGTGTGCTCTGAATAGGATGAAAGAAAAAATAATCTTATGTATATCCACAAAGCAAAATGTATAATATGCCCCAAGAGCTTTCTCCTGAAACATTAATGCCTGTGAGTCACTCCCCTCACATGACAGTTCCCCTACGTGAAGATATTCTGCTGCATACTCTACCCACCCCTTACAGGAGCAGCCCAGATCCTGCTTCTTGAATCTCATCTGTGGCTGTTTGTAGCTTGAAAAGTAATGCAAGTATTAATATAGAATACAGGCAGAAATGAGGCAATTCATAAATGACTTCTTTCTCTGAATGTTACGTAGAAATTTATAACTTAAGGCACTGCAGCCGGAGAACTGAAATTAACTGCCCACTTGTGTGAGTCACTGAACATATTTCCACAAAAGCAAAACATATTCATCTTTCACTCATTACAACATACTTTTTCTGAAGGTATAAGTGTCTCTGCTTAGGCCTTGCTCAGTGCTGAGCCCAACTTTACAAGCATATTGTGCTCAGTAGCTTGCTGCTGATTCCCCAAAGGATGTTTTCATGGATTTTTTTTTCAAAGCCTGACCAAAATGTTGCATGATTGTCTTTCGTTACATGTTCAACAGGGTCAGAATTCTAGCAGGTGCAACACTGACATCAGAAATGACAATAAAATTGAAACGTAGGAATACATATTCTTGTAGGAGGAGTCAGTCCTAGCATTAGGTTCTTTTACACATTCGTTTAAAAATGATAACTCACGACACACGGAAAATATAATGTGACTGTCATGAGCCATGAAAACAGGAGTAACCACTGAGGGGTCTCTTATTGCCCTGCATGCAGGTAAGGACCTAGCAGAACATTTACAGTAAATCCTCTTGTGTCATTAGTGGCTGGCATTTCTTTAAGAATCCCTGCATTGTTTCTCCTCCATTTCCTCCAAGACATGGCTCATATTTTAGAGCTCAGGAATAGCAGATTATGATTAAATTTGTATATAGTGATTTTTAAATCTTAGACATATTTTTAAAAAATCAAACACCCCCCCCCCCAGAAGTACAGAAAATACAGTATTTATTTTTTTCCCCTGCTCTTGTTTCATGACTCAGATTTGTAATTCTCAATCACTTCCATCAGCAAAAGACTGACAGCTATGCCATGGTGTGTTACAGGTAGATAAGAGAAGAACTGTTGTCATTGTGTTTAAGATGTCAGGATTATTAGGAGTCACAGAGATTAAATTTCACCCCTTTTACAGTGGCTTGACTGCTACACAACTTGATGCTTAGATTATTTGTATATGCGGCAGACACGTACCAAACTTTTTGCAACAGAAGTAAGCTCTGAGAAGTTTAATTTTGCGAGATCTGCCTCACCCATTCAAATCCTGCACTAATTAGGCTTAAACCAGATCTCGTGATTTGAGAATGCATTATGTTCATTGATATCAGTTTTCTCAAGTCCGTGTTTTACTTCTTGGTGTCTCCAATTAGTATTTTTTTTTTAAAGTAAAAAAAGGGAGTTTTAGTAAATGAGTACTTTCCACTGAAATATGTATGCTTATGATAGAAAATCCCACATTGTTCAGATAGAACTGAGGTTCATTGTAAATCATTCTGTATATAGATATATAGAACAGAATTTGGAGCTCTTTATACAAGCTCCAGACAGTAAAAATACAACATAATCACCTTATTTGCTTTTTTTATTTTACCAAAAATTGTTCCTTGATTCCTGGGTTGTTTTTTTATTTTGGCTCCAGTCTCACTCATGCAGTTCCAGTGGTCAGTCCCACATCCTGCAAATGATGAAAAAATTAGGAGAAATAATGACAGAGCTGGCAGCAGCTCTGAGGCTTCTAAAGTGGATCCATAGCACAGGTGGGTCATCCTGCTCTGCTAAAACTTTTACAAGCACTTGTGTCCCACATCTGAGTATTTGGGCTCAGCCAAGATACAGTGAGTGTAACCTGGGAGAGGAATACTGAGCTTACACTGATTTCAAAGGAGCCCATCTTTCAAGTCAATGAAAGATGGAAGACCTGTAGGTCTCTTGGGTCATGACAAAATGATACTGCCCAAAACCTCCTTCTAGGGAGGAATAGGGAAGCTGTTTGGGAGGCAGGGTCCTGTGCTACATGGTGTTGTGGATCATGTAACTTGGAAAGATTCCTGCCCCATGAGTTCTATAAACATCATTACAAAGTTATGTGATTAAATCCTCCTGCAAAGGCTTCAAAACTTACTAATTTTATGTCACCTTCTTGAAGTCTGCTGTGATTCACCTGGGTGTCTATGGGTAATGGGAGAAAGGCTGCTTCATTAAGTCACCCAAGCCTTATGAAGTGTTACAGCACACGTAGAGCAGCCACAACCCTGCTGTGACAAATCAAACCTAATGAGTGAACAAAATATTACAGGTATGTTCCAAACCAGGGTGAATCGTAGTAAGAGCAGTCCAGCTTATGCAGTAGTGCTCTGTCCCTATTTTCAGGTTCTGAATTTCTTTAATGAAAATGACCTAATTGTGGCCTTCCAGTACCTGAAGACAACCTGCAAGAAAGATAGAAAGAGACTTTTGGGAAGGGCTTGTAGTGACAGGACAAGGGAGAATGGATTCAGTCTGGACAAGAATAGGTTTAGATTACATATCAGGA